>OZ021729.1:74721797-74771797 GCA_963978545.1 Linyphia triangularis
GCTTTCACTAGCTTTGCCATCTTTTGTGTGGCGCGAGACTTTTATTTCTCGTCACGAGACTTAACCAAAGTAGAATATTAAATGCAAATACGAATCTTAACAAAGCAGGGGAAGTCATATTTGCCTAGTGGAGCAATCGAGAAAACGGGGAAGCTACTGTACTTGGTAAAAAAAAAAAATAGAAGGCACTAAGGTAAAATTGCCACTTGTAGCCTCCAAAAGGAATACACATATAGTACCTTATTGTCTGAATATTATATTCACTAAGAAGAAGTATTAGAAAACAAAATGTTGGTATGATGCACTGATGTGATGAATTGGCTACTCTAGAGGAAATGTTAGTTTTGTAAAGATGTAGATGTTCAGCTAATGTTCAACTTCTAACTTCAGAAGTAACTAACCCTATCACACATGAGTTGAACCATTGTCCTCTTGATACTTTAAGACTGACGTTCCGTGGTTTTTTCTATCCCCCCGTTGCTACAAAAATGACACAAGTCAAAATTGTTCATTTGAAAATACGCCCGTTCACAGTCGCAGGTGTACTTGAAGCTAGTTGAGTGACATAAAATGGTTAACAACTAGAAATCAGGTTGAAGTTGACTTAAGTCATTCTTCCATATACAAGTCTGTGTAGTCTGTGAATGATTCTGTACAAAATTTTGCTCAAATATAAAGAATTTTGAATTGTGTCACTTATGCATGAAATGTGCGATATTTTAGTGAGCATTTTAGGTTCATAATGGACATAAAAAAAAGCAAGAACCATAAATAAAATTTCGTGACCAGTAATGGATGAAAAGTTTGGCATGCTGATATTTCAGTAGGACTTATCGCCGACCGTCCAATTCGTAGGCAGGCATCTTCGCTTGTCACCATAGCAACCCAGATCAGTGTAAATGTTCATCAACATCCATCACAGTTCGACCTACAAGAAGAAGAAACCTTCCCTGATTAGACCAAAAGAAAGAAGGGGGGGGGGGGGGAAAGAGGCATTTCTTCTTTGCCCCCCCCCCCCCCCTATTTAGACCTTTTCAACGAATAGGTGGATGCAATTTCGGCACCCTAAATTGGGAATAGAAAGAAATTCTTCGCCAATTTATTCTTCTCTGGTATAGGTTGGTGACTGAATGGGCTCAAGCTCGCTCAAGGAGAGGGAGAAGGGGGTGGGGGGGGGGATGGGGAGAGTAAGATTGGCGTGTGTAAAAGGGATCTGATAAAGTACCTGCCGAGTTCGAGGAAAAAGGAACATAAGAACAAAATCTGCCACGACTTCATCGATGCCGATTCCTGCTACTTCTGAATTAAGAGGAAAAAAAAGGGGGTCTGGCGACATTTCGAAAGAGGAATAGCGAAGGATTTGTTACTTTTGGGGGGATGAATTGAACTGGATTTGGCTGCGTTCCATTAGAGAATATCAGCAGCAGAAACGAATGACTAGTTGTCGAGACGGGAGATGCCAGTGATACGTCAAGAGGATGAAATATTGTTTCGGTGAACGGTTGTTTGCGACGTGAAATTCGTTTTCTTTTGGACGTCAAGGCTAATGCTGTTATTTTCACATCATCGTGTAACTGACTGAGTGGTTGCTGAGACTAAAAGGTTGCAAAAAATGACTCATATTGCAGAAAAAGAAGTTCTGAGGGGGAAAAGGGGGGACATTCTGTAATATGCCCTTTGCCGAAGAGTATCTGACAACTGTGTATAAATAGATGTATTGTTCGGTGTAATGTTTTTAAGTTTCTTCTAATTTGAAGTTGGATTGAAATAAATGTTAACATATTAACCCATACATTTCAAGGTTTTAATATGAATACGTTATATGAGTTGCTGACTTATATGTGCAATTCCAACTTATTTGTGCGATTGTGAACTCAGAGTTTTCATATTTTTTTACTACTAGGAAGGAAAATGTTGGTTATATGTCAAGAACTATCTCTTTTTTTGCCCCAAAATTTGATAAAACGCTTTGTCATTGGCAACGAGTCTATCTGCCAAGTTTTAGCTTGATAGCCTGACGGAAAGGGGGTTAATTAGTCCTCAAAGCAGCAATAGAAACGTTTGTAAAAAAGTATACTCTTAGTGACAGTCCCTTAAACGTGATAGAAATCATTGTCATCCACAACAAGTCTATCTAACAAGTTTCAGATCGATTGGAAGTGTAATTATTTGAGTTTTTTCTAACAAACATATTCGAAATTAATATAAAAGATTTAAAAAGAGTCTATGTGAATCTATGAAAGGATTAAATTAAATTGAATAGCTATTATAAATGAAAAATAAAATATATCAAAAGACAAAACCAGATGGAGCCACTGTAAAAGCATTAGCGAAAGGTTTTCAATTATAAAATAAACTATGTTAGACACTATTTTCGAGTTTTTGATAAATGTCATTTCATTAAGTGAATAATATTCGTAACTTCTCACTAAATGTCAAGGTTTAGTAGAAAGTACTTTCTAAAAGCACTGGGTTGGTTGGTTGTATTCAGACTATCTGGCGCCGTCAGCAACACGAGGGCTATAATGCGCCGAAACATTCGTCATTAGACAAGCCAACATACATTTACAAACACCCATGCCTAACACGGGACTCGGAACCCGCAAATTCGTGGTCTAGAAGCCAGCACGCTAACCACTATACCGTTTGGTCGGCGTAAGTGCACTGGGCTAGAAGACTTAACATATCGAGTATAGGAAACTATCCTTACTGGGACTTCTTCTTAACGGCATCCAGTCATCCAGGCTCAGCTGCAACAAACTCTCAAGCTTCCTGCCGTTTATAAAAACTGAATCCAACTAGGTGTGTAGAACATTCGCACAACTTTCAATTACACTATTATATTGGCCATTGCAATAAAATATAAGGTGTTATCATTCACCGTTTACATATTTTCACTTATTTAAATAAAAATGGCCAGTTTGCGGATATTTTTGGCAAAAAAAAAAAAAAAAAAAACTCGCAAAGATGACGAAATTGGTGATGGCATTTGATAGACTTGTCTTTTCTTGGGCGTGAAACAAAAAAAAATCAATCGTTGATGGACGATGCTCAAGGACAGAATACTCTATGTTAAAGACGGAAGTTTTTCAACTTTTTACTCGTTTATGGCATTTCTACGGCAATTTCGGAGAAGGGGACAAATAGAACACCTTAAGAGGCATTAGCACAAAAATTTTAATTAAAATCGTTAGAATCTTTTTTTTTTTAGCAATTGCTGAAAAACATGATTTTTCCATAGCCCGCACACAAAATCAGGGTGTTCCAAAACATGGAGAAATGCAAAAAACTCTAATTCTTTTTCAATTGAATGCTATATATTCATTACCCTATGTAAACATATGAGTAATTGAAAATTGTAAATAATTTTAATCTTCACAAAGAATCATGCGATCCTTTAAGCGCCAACCGCATTAAGCTCTTCCCGACTCAACAGCAACAACCGCGAGGTTGCGGGTTCGAGTCCCGTGTGAGGCATGGGTGTTTGTAAATGTATGTTGGCTTGTCTAATGACGAATGTTTCGTCGCATTATAGCCCTCGTGTTGCTGACGGCGACAGATAATTTGATTACAACCAACCCATGTCGCCGAAAAAGAAAAACCGATTCCTTCTCTCAGCAAAGAAAAAAAAATCCAATTCAAGAAAAAGTAAAAACATGCCAAGTAAAAAAAAAATAATACCACAAAACTAGAGTGAACGTCTACGTTTGATAAATTCGATTTCTTTATTCAAAACGGAAGGAAAAAAATAAACAAAGAAGAGAACTTAAATATAAGCAACTACTATTGTACTTCATAACAACGAACAATATTTTAAAAATAACATTTGATTGTATAGCTTTTAAAAGAATTTTACCATCAAAATCCAAGGGGGGTGCAAGTGCACCTCCTTGCACCCTCCTGGGAGCACCCATTCCTGAGCCTTAAGTTGAAGTCCATAACAAAGTTGTTCTTTTATTTGAGTTTCATAAAACATCGATACATCAATACAACTGAACAACACCAGCATACATCTCTTTTTATACGAGCAGGTGGAACAAGATCATGCCCCCACAATGCCTTTCCTACGCATGCATAAACATTAAGTGGGGACGGACTACACTTTTGACCAATTGAAAACAATACCCTTGGGCTTTAGGCCCAGGGTAATAACTAAAAGGGAAAAAAAATATCAATGAACTATTTTTACATTAAAAAGTGACACTTCCGAAAACATTTAATATATATCTCGGTATTTCATCTCATCTACAACTTTAAATCCAGTCGACGTACTCAAGCCTTAAATGGACAATAAAACTATCTGAACCTCCACTATCTATTCGGCAATAAACAACAGATTATCAAAGACACTCCACTATGTATCTCTAGAACCCTAAGTAACTTCCACGTCCGTCCAATATATATTATCGCTAATAACTAATATATAATAAGAAAACGCAATCATATTTATCGATGTTTCCTAGCATCCCATTTCTTCCACGAAACCAGCGCCCATTTGCATTAAAGACCAAAATCTATCTCTTTCATTACCTCCAATACAGGACCTTTACAAAAGCCGCTCTTTTTTTTTTAAAGTAATGCCGCTCATCTCCTACCACAAAAGGCCGCCCATCTAAAAGAAGAAGAAGGCCATTACCACTTGTAAATCACAGTCATTGGAAATATCTCTGCCAAGTAAAGCAGTGGCGAGGGACAGAATAAAAAGTAAGTAATATGAGATTGTGTTGGATTAAATAAACATGGTCCAGGGTATTTTAAGAGATCTCTGTAATGGAGTAGCCCTCCATAACTTGAGGGAGGGATTGTGTGCAGGACCTTTTAACAGAAATGATGTCCGTTGTTGGTATTCTTTATGTTGGGTGCTGAGATGGATGTGGAGGGGTGGAAAACGTCGTCCTTTGTGGAGTGGATGGATGGTGCGAAATTTATCTTCGAAACTTATCATGTGTCTGGCAAAATCTGAGTTATTTATAGAATTGCAGCACAGATTCGAAATACAAAATGTTCATAGTTAAAATAACCTTCCTTGGATCTGTCTGGACTATGTTCTTATCATATCTTCGGAAAATTGTGTGTTTAGTGTTCAAAGATCATGGGGACCATGAGCTGTGGAACCATGTAACAGTTCTTAAATATGGAGTGATTATCATTAAAGTTCAATTTTCAAAAAAAGCTGTAGAGTAATTTAACACGAAGAAACAAAGTTTTTAATACAAATCCTTTATATGTATCGCCAATTTTTATGCTTGGTGTTTGTGTCTAATTTGAGATATCAAAAGCATCTCTATCACCAAAATATGCTGTAAACTTATATTCAAAATTTATTCATTAAATATTAATGCGAATTAATGCAGTCACACCCAAATATATTTTTAATTATTATGATAAAAAAAAAATATTATTTATTAAAACAGTTTTGGCAACAGGACAGAGTTTCTTCAGTGATCGGTTCAGTGTGAATGTATGACGCAAAGTAGATTTACTAGTATTCCTTAAAAGCGACCTTTCAGTGACAGTGACAGCCCCAAAATTTGATAGAATGCATTGTCATCGATATCGAATCTATCTGCCAAGTTTCAGCCCGATTGGATGACGGAAAAGGGGTTAATTAGGCCTCCCATACTTTGAATCCATCGACAACCAACCAACCACCCTCACTCATACCTACACACAAATTCGCAGTTAATATAAAAGATTTACTAAAAAAAGAACTGGTCAGAATGAGCTGAAGGTATGCAAATAAAGGTAAAATGGTATGACATAAAAAAAACAAAAATTATAAATTGTTTTGCCTTATACCATGCCATTTTTCTTTTGTTCACGTATTTCAAGTTATTCTGAATAGTGTCTTTTTGTTTCGGAAGGGGGGGGGGGGGAGAGAGCTTCATCTTCTTTTTCATTTTTCAATATTTTTTCCTGATTTAAAAAAAAAAAAAATTCTAATAATGTACTCTAACTTTTTAGACATCGAATTTAGAATAAGTAAAATAGCTTTCTAGAAAAACAATAGTTAATGTAGCTAGAGGTACAAAAAATCGTAAAAAAGGGTATTTTTCAACATTTATGTTTGTAAAAAAAAGTTTATATTTTATTCAAAAATCCGTGTCAATTTTTTTCAAATAGATCTTTAGAATAATAGAAAAAAATCAAGTCATTTCATTCATATTTGCTGAAGTTTTAGCATTTTGAGTAAGGTGAGAATTTCAAAAATCACGAACTGAGAAAGATGCTTTCGAAACATCGAAAGAGCTATTGCAGCAATGCTAAATTCTCCATAAAAAAATATACTTTTTCTGCAATTGCAGTTCTCGGATCAGCTCAAAAACTTGCCAGAATAAGGAGACAGTTTCAAATATTATAATCACGCAAAAAATAAAAAAATAATTATACTTTTCTAACTTTTCGTGAAAACAAGGGGTACCAAGTCCCCTAAAACATGCACATATATCTTGTTTAAATCGATATAAATACAATAAGATAATGAAGGGTGATTATGTAATGAAGGTCGTCAAAAATTTGAGCCAGAGGTCTTCTTAACTGGCCAGAAGTCTTTTTTAACCGGTTAGAACAACGTAACTGGTCGATTAAACCGCGTCGGTAGTAAGTACGTAGTTCTGCACGTAGAACAAAGTCACATATGAATATGCCATCTGCATTCGATGCGCATTTTTTCCAACTTTATAAAATTCTTATAATCATCTGAAAATTTAAAGAATAACTTTATCGACAGCTATCAAAAAATTCACTATCAGTCCATAGGATAATAATACTCAAGATACGTTACACCTTTTTATCCTAAAAAAAAAAGTTCGACAAATTAAATCAACCAATCCAATAGTTCAAGTAGTCAATTGCCAACAAAAAGTTCACCACGTGATCTTTCACCCCTTTCAGGAAGAAAAGACGTCGTAGTAAAACACTCAATAAAATACAAAACTTTTTTTTTCTTCTCATTTTTCCGACAGTAAATAAATGTTCAGCAATTGGTTTCCGTTTTCTCAGCTGGGATAATTCCCGAACTACCAATGCCACCCGATGGCTGTGTGTCTAGTGCTATGACCTAGCATGCCAAAGGTGCCGGGATCGAATCTTGTATTAGGCACGTATGTTTGTTGTGATTCAGTATCCACTTTAAGTTGTAGGTCCCTCCCTAATAAAGCTTTTATTGTGCAAAAAAAATAAAAAAATTAAAATATATATATATATATATCGTTGGGTGTGCATACCAACCAACTAACCCGAGCTACGAAAAAAGTTTCGGAAACACAAACTTCTGAAAACTGCTAGGATTAATTCATAAAATTACTAATTACCCTAAATTATCCGTAGTTAATTAAACCAAGTAAAATATATTAAATTCTTAGTAAAGCACGGAAAATTCACCCTTACTAAGGAATACTTGCATAAGCATTCTATTCCAACAACCATTTCAATAAATCATTATACATTTTAAAATGAAAGATTCATTTCTACATATATACATGCCTACGCAAACGAAACACGCAGAATTTAATCCTCCTTTGATGGTCACCAAAGCTTCTCTAAAGTATATTCCAGCACTTTCAAGCGTCACAATTTGTCACGCGCCTAAAAATCCATCTGCCTTGAAGTCTCTTCATTAGCAAATCCCATCCTTCGAAATCAAAGGGGGGGGGGGGTCCCTTGAGATCCGGATCCCGCTCTCAATCCGGCCCTTGCTCTCAAAAAAAAAGATACTCTCAATGAGTTCTCACTCAATTCACTCTAATTATTCACTCACTGAAGAGAGTTAGTGATCATAAGGTTACGCAGAGAAGAGGGTAATGTATCTCGTAAATATCTCGTAGGAGACTGGCTGATTACTAAGTCACAGAAAATTGGATAGTTCGATAACTATATTCAGTAGGATTATGCGGTTTTAGTTTTTACAGAAATTCAAACAAAAATATGAACTTTTCTTATGTGCCCAAAAATTGGACCTTGATTGGTTTTATTGGTGAACAGATGCAAGATGTCACGTGCTGGTCAGTTTTTGATATTACCTTAAAATAAAAGTTGTTGATGAAGATGAGACTATTGCGGAGGTAATTCTTAGTAGAACTAAGGATGTGGAACTTCGCACTGCTTTCAATTGCACCTAGTACTGGTTACTGCATTTATATTTTCCATGGATTGGTGTAATTTACAGATTTCGTTTTAAATATTTATTATTTTTTTTAAAAATGTTCAGCTTGGTATTATTTTTGGCACTAATTCTTCATTGGCCCCCCAAAGAAATATCACCAAAATGGCCAATAAGGTGGTATGAATTTCGATAATTATTACATTATCCTTTGAGGTAGCTGACTCAAAGGAAAAGCAGTCGATGATGAGCGATGCACAAGAGAAAAGAACTCTGTGTAAAGACGTTCGTTCTCATCTTATTACGCTTTCTTTCGCATTGCTAAGTAAATTTTGGAGGTGCTAAAATTTTTAATACTTTGAAATGCATTACCACAGTGATTTCGATCCAATTCGTTAGAATCATTTTTTGAAAATTACTTGAAAACATAAATTTTTCAATGACATCTACCATGTGCGCATGCACAGTTTTGACAAAAACTTTAATGACAGGTCCTTTGGCTACCGCCTTACCCATATACAAAAGTTGAACATAGTAGAATAATCTGTACAGTATCTACGTTGTCCACTGACTCGCAGAATCTTTATTTTTCCTACATCACTTTATTGAACTCAGCACGTTCCAAAATATGCAAAAATGGCAAAAACAAAAAATGTATTAAATTATTTTTTTTTTTTTTTTACCGTATACAATACTTTCATTGCCCAATGTTAACATATGAGTACTTGAAAGTAACAACAAAATTAGCTGATACATTTCTCGTCCAACATCTTTAATTAAAAAAGTCTTTTCCAAAGAACCTTTATAAACTATTTCAGGCGAAAGTCAAACTCAAAAGAAGGTCCGAAAGCCATTGATTCGCTTTTGTCTTCTCCCTCAATGAACCATACAAAAGACACAAGTTCTAAACGAGCTGAGAAAAAAAAAAAAGAGGAAAAAAAAAAAAAACGACTAAATTTCCACCAGCTGTTTCGTCACTGGGGCAGCCTTAAAAGTTTTGGTCACAATCATCAACAGATGCAGAGGAAATGAAAGGAGGACTACAAAATGTAGGTGACTTCAGTGATTTCCAAAGTTATTTTTGCAAAGTTTCTGCAAAGTGATGGAAAATATAATGTTACTTTTTCGTCTGCACTCGTGGGGAATCACTATGACAACAATAATTAAGAACCATGGTTCTAAGTGTGGTATTATGTGAGTCTTGAGGGAAGAAAGGCAACTTAAACTCGGTCTACATAATACACCGTAGCTGGTTCTGTTGTTTTGATTTGGAGGCATTTGGTAAGTTAGTTGGTTGTTTTCAGATTATCTGGCGCAGTCAGCAATACGAGGGCTATAATGCGCCAAAACATTCATCATTTGACAAGCCAACATACATTTACAAATACCCATGCCTCACACGGGAATCGAACCCGCAACCTCGCGGTCTAGAAGCTAGCACGCTAACCACTATACCGTTTGATCGGAGCATTTGGTAAGAGATGCACAGCTATAAGTTGTGGTACCTCATCAAACTTCATCTTCTAGACCTCGAGGTTGCGGGTTCGAGTTCCGTGTAAGGCATGGGTGTTTGTATGTATGTTGGCTTGTCGAATGACGAATGTTTCGTCGCATTATAGCTATCGTGTTGCTGACGGCGCCAGATAATCTGAAAACAACGAACCAATCACCAAACTTCATTCTGAATTTTTTTACAGAATGTAGAGAAATACCAATTGATTATGAATATCTGCAGGTGAAAAAATGCCCGAAACTATTCGAAAATTGGCTTTGGATGAGTTGAACGAAATCGTATAGCCACATGTTACACAACTTGCCAAGAGCATTTTTCTTTTTTAATTTGGTAAAGCACCGATCATTAAATTTCAATGAAGCAGTGTACAGACGATTTCACTTCTCTGGTGCCAAGCACTTGCAAATTGAAAAGTGAACCAAGTTGGCAATAATTATTGCGTCATCAGTGATGCAATAGTTATTGCTGCAGCCTCTTTGTCTAGCTGGAACACTGATCCGTTTCTAGATAAAAAAAATTTACAAACTAGCTGAAATTTTCGTAAAGGACATTTAATTAGCAACTAATACATTAGAAATATTCCAAATTTTACTAGTTTTTGGTTTTTCGATTTTTTAATACAAATCTAAATTAACACCTTTCCCCATAAATTTCAGATTTTAAAGTTATCTTCCACATAAATCATCAGATGCCAGAAGCACAAATGCATGTTTTAGAAATCGCTTGTGTCACTTTTATAGTAAATGACTCTAAATAGCTACAGTTAATCATGGCCATTCTGTAATGACGAGCCTTGCTTTGTGATCATTCTTCTTCCCGTGACGTAGAAAAGTAAGAGTTCGAGCCTGCCTCCCCTCGCATCTCCTAACCTTGGAGAGTGTCCCCTAATTAGGCGGGATATTTCGCGCGAAGTAGGAGACTGATTTGTCACCGTCAGGGGCGGTTCCGACCAGCGGCGTCCCATGGTGTCTTATTCTTTTCCCTTGTTCGCCCTCTGCTGCATTATTCAGTGGCGTAGGGGTGATTATTTTCGCGGATTGTTGTCGATCTGTCTTGGCACTGAGTGGCGTCGATGTACATGGAGTGGTGAATTCATTTGGGGAGCGTCAGGAAATCATTGTTATTTTGACTGGTATTTAATTGCGTGGTAGGCCTGCGATTTAGTAGAAGAGATATAGGCGTGCAGACACATAGGAAGTGGAGGAAAGTTAAGTTCGAAATTGAACTTTAGTCACTGTCACTAAAATGACGCATCTACAAAGGCTTTCAGAAATGAATCCCTAATTTTGACATGACATAACAGCGAAACAGTGAGAGACAGAAAGAAGAGACGAGTGATATGTTGAGTAGACAGGTAGAGAATTTTAAATACACTCGTTTGCGAAATTGATTAGGGAAAGAAAATTTGATGATGGTTGACTGATGAGGCCCATTTTCATCTGGACGGATTTGTCAATAAACAAAACTGGTGAACATGGGGTACTCAAAACCCTTATATGTGTCTTGTAATTCAATAGAGCCTGGGTGGACTGAATTGCCATAGAAAGGGATTACGGGACTACAATATATTACTATCATAGGGATAACAATAAACACCTTCCTCTATATTATGATTTTACAATTATTTGTTGCCGCATTTCAGTATTGTAAAGCAGAGAGACACAGATAGGTTTTTAGTATCCCATTTTCACCAGGTTTGGTTATCGATAAATCCACCAAAAAGAAATAGTCCTCATCGGTAAACCATATGCAGATTTCATTCAAGCCTTATATTTAATTCCGCACTTGTCTGTCCACCCATAATACTTGTTTCCCACTCTTTCACCGTCATGCAATTTCAAAATTAGGGATTTCTTTCTGAGAGACCCTGCGCGTACGTTGAACTGTGATTAAAGTAAGAGCACTTGAAGGGAATAGCTCTCAAGTGCTTCTAAATTCTGTTTCCAAACATTAGTAAGCATGAAAGACATTGGAATCAACAGTCTGATGTCAATTGTTTCACTGACAAATGAATTTTTCAGGGTTTTCTCCCTTTCATTACGCAAATGAGAAGTTTTTATAGACATTTTGTACTTTTGAAATGCGAAATACTATGAGTAATCTAGACTTTAGTGCGCTATAACAATTCAGCACAATTTAGCTTTTCTTCCCTCAATCGCCATGGAAAAATGGAGCATAACCAACTATTTACGTCTAGTCCTAACATCTGGTTAATCTTCTTTTTAAATAATAAAGGTATATACAAAAATCACGATAAAAATTTAAATATAATTTTTGTCTGATTCCAATGACTTTACTTAATAATTTATTAAAAAAAATTTTAAAAAATTATACATGTACAAAAAAAAAAAAAATAATAATAATACAAAATAATCAAAAGAACAAGCTTGTATAACGATTTGTAATGTTTTTATTACAGAAACTTGCCAAATTGCCAGCTAAGATTAAATTTGGGGTGATATGCAATGCAGCCATTATGTTTTCATTTGTTTCCAAGTTTGTTTTTCTTTTCTGAAACAAACATAATAACTAAATTTCCAATCCGATATCTCAATTATGCGCCAATATATCCAAGTCTTAATAAATTTATCAATTAAGCAATCTTCCGATCAAATAGCACTTAAGCAAAAGTGAAAAGCTAACAGCACAAAAATTCAGAAATCAGTAAATGAGTTCATGTGGTCATTACCTTTTTTTAGAACATTTAAATTTTTTAAGGTTGGATGTTATTTGAACAAGGTCAGACCTCCCCACCCCCCCAGTGGTAATTACTACCTCTCAGTAGCTGGTGAAATTTTACAGAATGATACAGAAATGAGTTTTACGCCTGACGTTGCACATAATATGTTTCTTTGATAGTTGGTGCTTTTGTTTGCACATTGATTTGGGCAGTCTACCATTAAGCCAATGATGTCTAACTACAATTTCTGCATAGCTTATAAGCGGTTTGTGATCTGCAAGCTGATGAAGCCGATTGAAAACTTCTCTCCATCTATGTTGCGTAATGAGTAGTCCATGGTTACCAACACATTCTAACTAGTTTTGGGGGAAGTTGCTAGCACAGATCTCTATGATGATTGTTGGGCCTTCTTCGGTTTCAAGTCAATAACCAAGCACGCACTATTCAGATATTGTGGATAGAGCCATTGAGGAATTTTTCAGCCTGGGAACTTGTGTGTCTTCAGAGTGTTACGACTTGTTGCTAGTAAGTACGACAAAAAAAATGTATCCACTTGCATCAATTTGGTTGGTTGGTTGCTTTCAGATTATCTGGCGCCGTCAGCAACACGAGGGCTATAATGCACCGAAGCATTCGTCATTAGACAAGCCAACATACATTTACAAACACCCATGACTAACACGGGTCTCGAACCCGCAACCTCGCGGTCTAGAAGCTAGCACGCTAACCACTATACCGTTTGGTCGGCGCATCAATTTGGTATTTTACAATTTTATTGTTTGTCAAAGCACAAAGAACTAGGGGTGTGGAACATCGTACAACTTTCAATTACACTATATTGCTGATGTAGATTTGTGTAATTTATCATTTTTTTAATTTTCATCAGTCGCTTAGAAAAAATTGCCAGTTTGGCAATATTTTTTGCAAAAATTATTATTTGGGTCATTTTTTTTAAAAAAAAAGAAAAAAAAAGAAGAGAATTTTGATGATATACTTATCGATAATTCTTATATTATACTTTCTTGTAAGCGAAACTGAGCAGAGATAAAAAGAAAAAGAAGAAGATCGTTGATGAGGAATGCTCAAGGAAAGAGAACTATGTGTTAAACTCATTGTTTTTTCAACTTTTTACGCCATTAAAGCATTTTTAGAAGAATTTTGGAGTTGGGAATGTATAGAACACCTTAAGAGGCATTACCACAGCGATTTTGAGCAAAATCTTTAGAGCCGTTTTTTAGCAATTACTGAAAAACATGACTTTTTCAATGGCAGCTACCTTATGCTCACGCGCAATTTTGACGAAAACCTTAATGGTAGGTCCCATGGCCGCCACTAACCCTCATACCAAATATAACATCGTAAGTCAATTTGTTCGGGAGTTATGCTGACTACACACACACATTTTTTATAGATCACATTTTTGAAATCAGTATGTTCCAAAACGTGGAGAAATGCAAAAAAAAATAAAAAAAATCGAAAATTGGCCTGATTAAGTACTGGCAAACATATAAATTCAAATAAGACACTTACACTGATTTGTTGTTTAATTTTCAGCAGATTTCTTTTTCCCTCATGATAGAACAATAATTAAGGATTGTTAAAAATATATCAGTTTAATCTAAAACTTAAAGTAAAACAGCTATAATAAAAAAAAAAACCGAGAAAAAAAATGAAAAAATAAAAACAGTAGCACTGACTTTATTTCATCGACAACTTGCGGTTTCAACCTATGTTTTCGCCATGTTTCTTTTCGAATTTGACAGAGGAATTTGAAGAAGGAAATTAGCGATACTCACTGTAAAACTGAGGTGAAAATAAAGATGCTTTTTTTTTTACCATTATCAGAACAGGAAATCTATCGCTTCTTTATTCACCGTCAATTGAATGGTTGCAAGAGAATTCCGGGGCGGTTCCGATGATGGCGCCCCTTCATGTCTTCCTTGTCAGTGTCGCTGTTTCGACTGAATGATGGTGTTGCATTATTCAGTGGATGTAAAGACGGTAATTATTTTCTCGGATTGTTGTCTGTAGGGCCTCGTCACTGACGTGAAGAGGACCGGTGTTGAATTACATTTAAAAGTTAGGAGCATATAGGCTTATACTAATACTATTAGTGTGATGTTTAACCTTGTAGCCGTTCTGTAAGGTATACATATACATTAGGAATCGCGAAATTTGACTCAAGTCTGCATTTTTGTTTTTTGGTTTTAAAATATTCCCGAATTCATTACCATTAAAATGATACCATTTTCTTACTGAGACTCAAATTACTTTCTAAATTACAGTAGGTTTTGTGAACCTATTTTGTATCACGTTCATTAGTGTAGTAAACTTTAAACGCGTTTTCTGAAAGAATGACATTTTGGTGTTATGTGACTTTACGCCAAAGGTCATAACTTCGTAATAAATGGTCCGATTTACAAAATTCTAATTTTGTTTTGTAGAAAATAGTTGTGAATGTGCTTTCAATGGAGAATCTATTGCATATTGCTATAAACACATTTTTTATGCATATTTTAATCTTAATTTTGTTATAAAAACTATGTATTTTTTTAACTTCTTCACTCCGTAGGTCCACATATGTGGACCTCGTAATATTTGTTTATAAAATTTACTGGATGGAAAAATTTGTAATTTCAACCTCACCTTTACATTTGAGGATGTCTGAGCTTCGTAATGAATATCATAGAAGGCAGCAAAGGCTTAATTTTCCTCAAGAAATATTTGCTAACAAAAGTGATTTTCTGAAAATGGTGACATCTCAGCGAAGTCGAAAACCTAAGTAATTTTCAGTATTTTAAATATTATTTAATGATCCAATAAAATTATTTCTAATTAAGTTAATCTTTCAACATCTGCTTAGAATAGTTTTGTTTGTAAAAATGTTTTATTGAAAAGTTGGGTCAAGTATTATAATTGGGTACACATTTGTGTACCTTCGTCCATTAGGCAGAATTTATTGTAATATGATGAAAATGTGTTAGTAAGTAATTATTGTTAAAATTAGTAAATAATTATTGTTTAATAGTAAGTTATTATTGTTTCAATGTATGAGTATGTTAACTGTTTGTTTTTTATTCAATTAATTTGTCCTAAAATTATATTAGAACATTGTACTCTTAAAATTTGGAGCAATTTAACAAAAACAAAATATTAGTAAGCTGAGGTATTATGGTGTAAGTGCACAGAGTGTATGTAAAGTGTTTGTTTACTACTTTATTATTTAATTTAAAGTTGTTTAAAACATTCTGGAATTTACATTTTCAAAGTATAGAACTTTTTCTAAAAAAAATAGTAACTTAGTTATGTTTCAAGTGCAGAAATAGATTTAGTGTTTGTTTTGTTTAAAATTAATTAATACAAAATCATAATTTTGAGTATACAATATAGTAGTGACTAAGTATAATTCTAAAATATTATAGGAAATTATGTTTTGTAGGCTTATGGACTCCAGATGAGATTCAGGCATTATTACAACATAGTGATTTGTCTAAAGAGGATAAAAAAAAAAAGTTAGCATTCCACAGCCTACTGTAATTCGAATGTATAATATTTCGATGGGGGCTACTGATCTCTGTGATCGATATTTAGCATACTATCGTTGTCCTGTAAGAACAAAGAAATGGACTGTGCGTATGTTTACACATTTTGTAGATCTAGCAATATCTAATTGCGGGATTTATTATGTTGCGGGATTATCTCTTTCACAAAAGCAATGACATAATAAAATACATGCCCCTTTTGGAGTATAGAATGATTATTGCTTCATCTTTATTGAAGTATGAAGGAAATTTATGTGGGAGCTCTCGCAGAGGAAGGCCACGCTAACTGTCTAACTCCTCTAAAGAAGAATTTCCCGTGCCCTTAAAGCAACGACAAGTTGTTCATCGTCCTCCAAGGGATGTACAATTTGATAATATAGGTCACCTACCCTGGTACATGGACGACAAAAAATGCATCCAAATGTCGTCTCTTGGGGTACAAATCTAGAACGAGAGTAACGTGTACCAAGTGCAACATTTACTTATGTGTGCTGAAAAATAATTGCTTTGAAAAGTTCCATTCAAAGAAAATGTAATGAAAATATTCTCAATTACTTAAAATATAAAGTGTTTAATAATAAAGTTTAATTAAAATATGTTAATACTTCTTTTACAAGCATTTTATCAATTGCAATTTTCTTGTTATTTTGTGTAATAGAAAACTAGGGTCCACATACGTGTACCTAAAGTTTTAGTCCCCCTAATAAACTTATAAACACAAATAATTTTTTTTCATAGTCCTTGACAACAAAATAACTCCATAAGACAGTAAAATATTTTTTAAATCATTTTGTTAATCTTCAGGGGTAAAGAGGATAAACTTTTTTATTTAAAAACTTATAATTAAATAAATATTGAAGCCAAATTCAAAATTCTCCATAGGAACATGCGTCAATATAATATCTCTTATTTGCAATAAAAATAATACCTCTAAGTTAATTACAAGTTTATTTATGAATGTTCTAATAATGTCCTAATTAATCACTTTAATTGCAATTAGTTGATTAAAAAATTAACGGAAAAAAAGAGTTTATATATAAAAATGCATCATTTTTAATTCTGATATAGCCAAAAAGTTTGAAATTATAACCTAAAAATTTAAAAAAATCATCTCAATTGTATATGTATACCTTAATTAATAGTAAATTATGTCAGCCTGACACATAGCAATGGGGGCCCCAGTTTATAGGTTGACTTCCTTTCCATCAAAGTCATGATCGGGCCTTGAATAAGCCCGTTTCAATTTATAGAGAATCATTATATTAATTTCAGTTATTCCCAAACAAAACTCTAAGGGTGTGGATCATCGCACAGCTTTCAATTACACTTTTATACTGTCGAGGTTTGTGTCATTTACCATTTTATACTTTCATCATTAATTTAGAAAAAATTGCCAGTTTGGCGATATTTTTTGTGATATCTAGGAAGAGGTGAAGAAACGATCGTTGATGAGCTGTGCTCAAGAAAAGAGAACTCTGTGTTAAAGGCATTTATTTTTCAACTTTTAACACCATTAAAGTATTTTTAGGGGAATTTTGGAGGTGGGGATGTTTATAACACTTTAAGATGCCTTACCAGAGCGATTTTGAACAAAATCGTAAGAGCCGTTTTTTAGCAATCATTGAAAAACATGGCTTTTTTTATTGGCAGCTACCTTATGCGCATGCGTGATTTTGACGAAAACTGTATTTGTAGGCCCCATGTCCACCACCAACCCGCACACCAAATTTGAACATCGTAGGTCAGTTTGTTCGGGATTTATGCGCCGACCAAACGGTATAGTGGTTAGCGTGCTAGCTTCTATACTGCGAGATTGCGGGTTCGAGTCCCATGCAAGGCATGGGTGTTTGTAAATGTATGTTGACTTGTCTAATGACGAATGTTTCGGCGCATTATAGCCCTCGTGTTGCTGACGGCGCCAGATAATCTGAATACAATCAACCAACCAATCGGGATTTATGCTAACCTCGAATATACAGACACACAGACGGAAATTTTTTCTAGATCTCATTTTGAAGTCAGGTTGCTCCGAAACGTGGAGAAATGCCAAAAAATTGATTTTTTTTTTTTTTACAGAATACTACACTTTCATTACCCAATGTATACATATGGGTAATTGAAAGTAAAAAAATAAACAATAGGTGACCAAATCACTCAATCCACAAACTTTTTTTTTCCCTCTCCCTTCTGATCAATCCTAATTCTCAAGAGGAATGTTATAGGCTTATCTCCGGGATACCGAACTCGGTAACTGATCCGTACAAATGACGTGCGGGATGCGCCCTTGTCACCCGGGGAGTGGGGCAAGGGAGAGTTGCTGCTCCCAGGGAGGGAGGCTAATGAATTAATTGCAGGGGAGGGTGACAAGCGGATACACGCTTAATTGTTTCTGGAACAGATGGGGTGGACAGATGTGGAGATGTTTTGTTTTTATGGGGTGGATTAAGAAGAGAAGAGGTGTTTGGGTTTTTTGTTGGTGCTGGAATGTTGGTGAACTGGTTGCTTGGACTTAATTATTTACTGGTTTATTGTTGCTAAACTAGGATAACTCCGGCTATAGTACTTTCTCTCCCATTATTACTTTTCATTGCCTTCATTTAATTTTTTGAAACTTAAATAATTTTTTTTTACGGTTTAAAAAAATTTATCCACAAAAACGAAGTTTTTATTTTAAATCCTTTGTATGTATTTTTATGTACTTACAAATGATTTAAAATATAATTTTATTTGTACTGTAACTGTTATGTACGTGCGATTGCCTTATTTAAAAGGAATCGTCAGTTTGTCGTCTGCCCAAAGATATAATACTTAATTTTTTCGGTCATAATTTCTGCCAGGGTGTTGCTTTGAAGCACATGATATTTTGCAACAGGCATGACATCAACAATAAAAGTTCATTAAAAAAATTAGGAGGCAAAATAACTAGTAAAGTTTTTTATTATTATTACACTTAAAATTTTTTATAAGTTAGCTTACAATTACTATAACATAAATAATAACTCTACTAATTATTTTGCCTTCAATTTTTTTATTAATGAACTTTTATTGTTGAGGACATGCCTGTTGCAAAATTTTATGTGCTTATAAATCATTACTATGGCTACGGTTCAAAAAATAAAACGTTAGGTCTATGGGACAAGGACAGACTGACGTTCCCTCTTAAGGAATTTTAAGTTGTGGAACAATGAAGTAATTGCGAAAATTAGAATTTTACATGAAACGCAGAAAACCAAATTGATTTCCCAACGAACCGAGTGATGCCTATCGACTTGGAAGTGACGTAATATGGATACAATAAGTGCTTTGTCTTTGTTCTCTTCGATGTATCAGGTATTCCGTGACGTAATAAAGAACTCCGTTTCGACTAAATTTTCTGTGGCGTCACTGTTCCACCATAGCGGCGATATGTTGTGCAGCGAAGGAATCTGTAATTAATTTTGAAACTTAATTTTCAGAATTTTACATCATTCAAAATAACTGCACTTTTTGCTTCATTCTTCTATCGATCTTTTGCTTTTTGAGTCATTTAATTTTAAAATCAGGGAGTACTTCTCTGGACACCCTGTATTAAAAATTATTTCTTAGAAAAACAAGAAAAAATAACTGTTTCAACGCATTTTTGAAAATCATTTTCCAAAAACATATCAGCCGACCAAACGGTATAGTGGTTAGCGTGCTAGCTTCCAGACCACGAGGTTGCGGGTTCCGAGTCCCGTGTTAGAAGGCATGGGTGTTTGTAAATGTATGTTGGCTTGTCTAATGACGAATGTTTCGGCGCATTATAGCCCTCGTGTTGCTGACGCCGTCATATAATCTGAAAACAACAAACCAACCAAAAACATATCAACGAAGTGATACGATTTTTTTTGACAGTTAACTAACCTCTCCAAAATATCATGCTATGATAAACTCGCGCATGAGATCCTTGGTAGGGCTCAACACTTTTCGAAGCCACACTCAATGAAGAATCCCCCAGATCAACAACACCCTCCAAATCACTGCTTCCTAACCCCACGCAACGAAACGTCCGACCATCAAAACAATGCATCGAGTCTCCTCCTGGTATTGTTTTCCATCGGGTTGTCCTCTGGCCCTGTCAGCAGCACCCTCGGCTAAGGGCCCATTCCGTGCAGAAGCCACCAGACACGCAATGCACCCCCCCTCCCCCCTGTGGGTTCCAGTCGATTCGCATCAAAACTCGATCTCCAAATCTAATTAAGGACCTCTGACACGCTGAGAAGCTCAGGGCTCTTTGAGATGTAGCAACTCGGTTTGGGAGCCTCAAAGGGATGTCGTTGGTATCGATCACGAAATAGATGATGGAGACGTGAATGAAGCATATTGTGCTGCTATCAATCCGTTAACTCGATTCGATGTTGTGTGTGGGGGGCCATGACAATTGTGCTTGGGATGTTGTTTACCAGAAACTCTTTGCGAATTCATTCTTGGTTGTTTTATATGCTTTTTCGGAGTTTTAATCCCATTTTTTGAAAGAAACTGTTCTTTAGCTGAGTCAACTATAATGTTACGCACATTTTCTGCACATAATGGACAATTCCAGCATTTTTTTTTTTTTTTTTAATTTATTTCTAAATATTTCCAAAATGCCGTAAACAGAAAAAAATTTCTGCTCAATGCGTTTTTTTTTTTTTTTTTTTTTTTTTTTTCCGAATTTGTAATCAAAGTTCCCTTGCTACAAGCTGGCAAGAAAGAATTGAATGCGACGTCAAGACTTCCCAAACATCTAGGCTTGAAATGGCAAAAATCAGCTTTTCAAGTTTCTAGCAAATCTCGCCAACCTGTACGGAACATGGCAATGGTATACCAACACCAAATATTTCAACGCCAACTATTTGGCAGTAACCTCACGATAACTATAGAAACGGAAGGCAGCTTCGACGTCACAGATTATATTGAGTGTTTTGCTCGGACTGGTTTTAGATTGGTTTTGGGGCATTTTCTTTTTTTAATATTTAAATAACTAATTTTTTTTAAAGAACTTTTGTATAAATATTTGGAATCGGAAAGAAATTATTTATAAATATAAACAAATTTCACTCGTTTTTAAAAATGCGGGAATTGTCCATTGTAAATAGTGACGTGTTTCTTTTGAAGTTCTATTTTTATCTTATTTGTTAACAGTGATGTAACAAGGTTAGAGAAAAGGTGGCAACAACTAAATCAATCGGGAAACTTCGAGGCATTTCAATCAAGTGATTGGTTGACTGGATTTAGCTACAGACTTCTGCCGCGAGGATATAAAAGGACCGGTGGATGAAATCGCGGGACCAGTTGCGTTTTGGACGCTGCTTTGAAAGTAGCTGAGCGGATTGTTTACTTTTGTGGTGCCTGGATTATCTCTTTATCCGAAGTTGTATGCACCGGAGCTAGTGTTGAAGCTGGGTAGTGAGTTTACTGATCTTCAGAAAAGTTTTGCAGGTATAGAAGCAGTATAGGACCCCATTGACGACTTTTTGCTTGGCGACTACAAGAAAGCGCTAAGCAAAAGTAGCCTACATGCAGAAATCCTACAAATGCAAAGAGCCAAAACAAATTATAACCGTCAAAACTGCAAGGGTTGCCAGACTAAAACCCATGGGACATCGTGCAGGTAGGAGGGGTAGCCGGAAGTGTAAGAAAGCGCCAATCCGACCAGTTCAAAACAGGGAAAAGACGCCAATGGGTTCCTATATTGCTTCTGTTCCGCTTTGTAAGCCTTTAAAAGAAAAAGAAAATATATTTTTTGTTTAGTAAAAACCATATCATTATTTCCTCTGAATAAAATTCATAACTATACTATTACGAAAAGAACTTGAAAAATTACAAGGTCAAATTTCTATGTCACAAACAAATAAGACTATCAACTCCGATGCGGATTCAACCACAAGAGGATTTACAAAAAACCGCACAAGCAATGGCCACCATGGACATTTTATTTTCTATTAAAAATGGCGTTTACACCATTTGTAATAAATAACGCCTTGGCGTAAAATTCGTCCAGGAATTGGAAGTCTAGCCAATATTTGTTATTTTTGCTTGCTATATTGCTTGATATATTGCCAAATCTACTTTGTTTGTAGAGTTGTCTATTGTTCTATAAGTGAACAAAAAAATCTTGTTTTGTTCCACAGTAAACATAAACATATTTTATTTTTCTATTTTTCTTTTCTTTCAGAGTTGAGTGTTTTAAGCAATAATTGATTCAGTTGTGCATCTTGATTGTTCAAAGGAATGAAATAACTCAAGTCCGAAATTTTCAATAAAAATAGACAATGCCTCGATTCTATTTAAAAACATATTAACATAATTATTGCTAGTTTTTCAACAACAAATAATCTAAGAACATTTGAAAAGTTATTAAAACGACAGAGACCAAAATTTCGAAAGTGATTGTGATGGATGGCATTGTTAATTCTAAGTTTTATCGTTCGTCTTACCTCTTTGACCAACCGAAACAGATAAACTAACGGCAATTATATGGTTACAGAAATTTAAAGGCTTTGAAAGATAGTTGAGGGTGACCAGTCGAAATAACTGCAGTTGAAAATGTCACTTGGAGAGAAAATAAAAGCTTCGTTATTAATTGTTTAGAAAAACCTTATTTTCCAATGCTTCACTTTTATTTTATTTTTTATTTTTCTTTATTGAAGCTTCCTTAACGCTTTTTTTTTGTTTTTTTGTTAATGATTAGAAAGTGTGTTTACAAATTCTGTAAAGAAATGACTAAACAAGGTTTCCTTTACTGATGTAGTTGAAATTTTGACAATATTTTCTTGAAAGACCTCCTTGAAGGCATTCCCTTCTTCTTTCAGAATTTGAAAATATAATATTACGTTTCAATGTACCTTTCGTACAGCTTTTTGGCCTGAAAGTATCCAATATAACCAAACAAGCTCGATAATGCGTGAGATGTAATAAACATGGCAGAGTTCTACAAATATGTTGAAACTCGCAAACATGCGCGAGTTTTGATAAACACTCCTGATTTCTACATAATATGTTGAAACTTGTAAACATGCTTAAGTTCAACATAATACGTTGATAATTTTAAACCTGTGTGTGCTCTAATAAACACGTCTGAGTTCTACGCGTGAGTTTTAGTAAACACGCCTGAGTTCTACGTATATGTTGAAACTTTTAAACATTCTTAAGCAGTGCGTAATACTTTGAAAATCCTAAACTTGCGTGGTGCCGACCAAACGGTATAAAAGTTAGCGTGCTAGCCTCCAGACAGCGAGGTTGCGGGTTCGAGTCCCGTTAAGGCATGGGTGTTTGTAAATGTATGTTGGCTTGTTAAAGGACGAATGTTTCGGCGCATTATAGCCCTCGTGTTGCTGACGGCACCAGATAATCTGAAAACAATCAACCAACCTAAACATGAGTGTGTTCTAATAAACACGTCTGAGTTCTGCGCGTGAGATTTAGTAAACACGCCTGAGTTCTACGTAATATGTTGAAACTCGTAAACACTTTTGAGTTCTAGACAATACGTTAACATTCGTAAATATGCGTTGGCTCTAAAATGCACATCTGAGTAAAGTTTGAGTTCTTATGTGTTGGTTGGATTGGTTGGTTGTTTTCAGATTATCTGGCACCGTCAGCAACACGAGGGCTATAATGCGCCGAAACATTCGTCATTAGACAAACCAACATACATTTACAAACACCCATGCCTAACACGGGACTCGAACCCGCAACCTCGTGGTCTAGAAGCTAGCACGCAAACCATTATACCGTATATGTTGGTTGGAATTTAACGGAGCAAGGGCAACTTTTATAAGTTGAAATTTTCAAACTTTTAATAGATATTCCCCGGCCATTAATTTCCAAAACATTGATATTTTTCTTTCAACCTCAATTTGAAATATTTAAATTTATTTGCTTCTATTTTTAACATTAGTAGATTAATTCTAAGTTTAACGAAACAATAGCACTTCCTCTAAGTCTTCATAAATACTTTGTTTCTATTACTTTGGTTTAGATTTTTATTCTTCCTAAATTCGTTACCAACTAAAAATACCAGTTAAAACGAAGTCTTTATAAAAGCATTTCTACAGGAAAGCAAAATAATTTTTTCCTTGAATTTTCCCGATTAAATGTTTACGAAACGCTCTTTGAAAAATGAAAACAGAAAGTTCTAAAAAGGGAGTTTGATGAAAATAAATATTACCGAGAACTCTTCAGCACAATTATCTTTCAGTGAAATACTGTCGTATGTTATCGTTCAAATCCTCCTGCAAACAAAAAATAAAATAAAAAAAGGCATTCCTCGCTGCATCTAGTCACCCACACATAAACAAACGTTCCTTCCAAAACAGAACGTCCCCCACTCCCCTTCTCCCTCTTAAAACAAACAAACATCGCAAGGACTTTCTCTATTTGTTTTTCTTGAATTCTCAAGATCATTAAATGCGCTTTTGGATTTAAAAGGACAGAGATTTGCGAGAAACCAGGGGAGAAAGGGGAGAGAGAGAGAGAAGATTTGGACTTATAAATATTCTCTTTGCCAATCCCTTCTTGAAGTTTAGTTGCTTATACTTGAAACACAATGCTCCTTAAGCTGGTGATACGAAACAAAAGACTCAAGAGTTAGAAATTCTTAGGATGGGGGGGGGGGGGGGGAAGTAGGTTTGATGGGTTGAGATGTTAAAAAAGCAGGGGATTGTTTATCCGGGGAAAAAAATATTTCTTCATGAAACAAAGTTTTAAGTCTGAAAGTTTTGACGAAGATCTATGGTGGTAAGGGAAGACGACCTTGGTGAAGAGTCTGGGGGTAATCTCTAGAATCTTGAGGATAATGTGACTAGGAAGGGGAGTGGTGAATATCATTGGAATATGTTTTTCGGGGGGGGGGGGGGTTCGAATACAAAAACTATCGTTCTACATCAACTTGGCGACTTCAAGATTAATACGAATCTCTGTTTTGTAACTTTATAGACCTAGAAGAGACTGCAATTTTAGGTACATCATCATACACCATTCTAATTTTTTTTTATAAAATGTAGAGAACTTGTAGATTATAAATATATTGGTCTGCTGGTAGAAAAATGACCGAAACTGTTTAAAAATGAAATTTGAATGAGTTGAACTGAATCCAATCTGATATCCTAATATATCATAATTTGTCAAATAATGAGCATTATCTTTTATTTGGTAATCCACCTCTCTTTTGTATTCAATGAGAATGAGTACAGACGTTTCCACTAGCTCTGGTGCTAAATATATTGTCTTATAAAAGTGAAGCAATTTGACTATAAATATTACATCATCAGTGATGTCATTCTAGGAAGAGAAAAAATTAGAATGCTGTTCGATTAGGTACCTAATCTTGCTGTCGAGTCTGGGATAAATAGTAATGAGGGCTCCCGTTAAGGCATGGGTGCTCGACTACAGTGAAGCGTCCCTGATGACTAATTTTTTTTTTTTTTTTTTTTTTTTTATGAACTATTATTTTACCACAATACTTCAGACTGAACTGGTCCCTTCGAAGAAAAGATGTTACATTTCAGAATCGAATACTCACCCTGGACCAAAGTGGAAAAAGTTCAACTTGCACAAATACCATTGAGCTTGAGTTTACGCGAATAAAGTAGGAAGATTAAATGACCTCGAGATACCAGATAATTCGAAGTTGCAAAAATTTTGATGAAAAAAAAAATAATATTTTCTTTTTTAAACCCTAAAATATTCTAAGACCAATTCTGCATCGGCATACCAAAAGACGCGATGGAAGCATCAGGAAGGGCCCTAGGGTTCCATGCCTGCAATATAAATGACTTTTCCTGATTCGCCCCATACTGCTGCTAACTTTTAAAAATGATTTTAACATTTGATATATATATATATATATATATATATATATATATATATATATATATATATATATATATATATATATATTGTTGCGTGGATGGGTTCGAAAGATTTGAAGCCGAAGCAGATTAAAACTTACAGAAATTTATTCCGATATAACTCTTCGCAGATTCTCTTACAACTCCAGAACTTCTCTTACTAGTAGACTCAATACAGCTCTTTTCACAACAATAGAACACAAAACAGCAGTTAAAAACTTGACAACACAACTGCTAAAATCGTTGCAAAAGACAATGCAATACAGTTCACTATCCGAACTCTCTGAATGCTCTCTGAGAGACAGCTTACTCAGTAATTCCAGACAACTAACTTAGTAACTCCAGTCAGTAACTCAACTGACTAACGGACTCAATTAAATCTTGGTCGACCTTATATAAGAAAGGCGAATCTTCGCGAAACTTACAGAGATAGAAATTTGAAGCACTTTCCAGATCGTAGTCGAAAAGCCCTATTACATGGGGACCGAAAATGTCGCCAATTTCTCGCCAAATTTGGCGACAAAAATTAGTTGCCAAAACCGTCGATTGCCATTAACCATAATGTTAAACGCCCTGCTCCTTGTAAAACACGCTTCCCAGTGTTATCTCTGTAAAACTCGTTATCAAGCATTAAGCGACACATTGCAGGAAAGTGAACTAAAGAACTCTCGCACTGCCGTTTGCGAAATGCACATAAATTTCCTTTTTACATAATTAATTCTACGAAATATTTACAAATAAACAGAAATTACTCAACAATATATATATATATATATATATATATATATATATATATATATATATATATATATATATATATATATACTGGTATTTTATTTCGCTCTGCTGTTCTGGCCTGATCAGCCGTCAGCAGAATTAAGTAATTGTGAGCGCAAACCAACACGACTTGTGTTGATGTATTATAGTTTTGCCTAGGAAAATATGAGGCGTTGCCTATACGACGGGCGTACTCAACATTAAATCAAAAACAAATTTCGCCATTCGGATCTAGACCCACTCAGATTCTACAGGTACATTTTTTCTGTTGAGCTATCTCTTCTTTTCCTCTCAAAATACCCATTCAATTATAATTAGCATGGGTTGGTTGATTGTTTTCAGATTATCTGGCGCCGTCAGCAACACGAGGGCTATAATGCGCCGAAACATTCGTCATTAGACAAGCCAGCATTTACAAACACCCATGCCTTACACGGGACTCGAACCCACAACCTCGCGGTCTAGAAGCTAGCACACTAACTACTATACCGTTTGATCGTCTAATTAGCATGGGAAAATCAATGCATGAGATACTTTTAAAACGCGTTTGCTGACAACCAACTTTTCTTGGGTTCACCTTTCTAATCCGCAAAGCCTCGAAATTTCCTTACAATATCAGGACAAAAGTTTCTCTTTCATAATTTTATAACTGATTATTGAAAATTTCAATTTATCAAGTCGTTGCCCTAACAAACACTTACCAAAAATGCTTCTGTACATATGATTAAACAATTAATTTCAAAATGCGAATACTTCCTCGTTCAATTGCATATTCTTGCATTAGCAAATAAAACACACAGGACAAGCTCCGAAATTTAATGAAATCATTCCTCTGTTTATTCATCGGAATTCGCTACACGCTACTTATCGGATCAGAAAGCACCCGAGAGAACCGAGTGTGATTGGCTGGAAACCGGCAGAACAAACATTCCTTTCCCGATTTCGAACCACCGGGTCTCGAGTGTAAATAAGCACTTCGCCGAAAGGACCCGTTCTTCAAAATCCCAGCCCTCTTCAGAAGCGGATCACGTGACCGTTAATGAGTACGGTTCGAATGTTTTAAAACCTTCTCTTTCTCGAAATTCTTCCCGGAGGACCCTTCATCGAGAAACCCTACTCCATTTCGAAACTAATGAGGCGGAACAATTAATTAAGTATTTAATTGAACGGTTCACCCGGACCCGTTACGCTGCTGTCACACACGCTGGCCCGAAGCGTGAACGGGTCCCTGCAGCGGATTTTTTTCCCCCTCCCTTTCCTCCTATCTCTTAGTGGAGGATAATAATCGTCTTTTCTTCGCGGACCCGTTCACCCAGAAAGATCGCCAGAAAGGATTGTTAAAGAGCTTGTTAAGAAATCTTACAGACAGAATGGAAGTTCTAGATATTCTTTTTTTATCCATTTCTTTCTTACATCCGACCTTTATCACTACGTCAAAGAAGGTATCCATTTTTTTTTTCCGTCTTCTTCTTTTACTTCCCTCTTTTATCCGACTTTATGCAAAAAAGTAACTTTAAGAGTCGTAGGTATTATATATATATATTTTTTCTCTTTTTCCCTTGGGTATAATAGGAGGCAGGATTTTGCTTTGGAGCTTAGAAGGAATGTGGTCGGCTTAGGAAGTATCAAGGGGAAAATATAAGTTCAGATGTGCGCCGTATGATCTACAGATTGAAAGGAGTATTAACTTTGGACATGTTATCGGCTTATTCAGCACTGCGATTAGTTTATGAGCTACTAAATACAAAAAAGGGATAAGTTTTATAGAATAATAAACATTACAATACTAATTTTTTTGTAGTTATTATTATAAAGTTATATATTTGTACAGTTTGCTGGATAAAAATGTGTCACAGACACCACTTTAAATGGTTGAAAAAATATCTCTCTGACTTTAAATATTATTATTTACAATCACAATAAGTAACTCTCACTAACTCACTCTCTTCCCTTTGGCTTCGTTCCATGGTCTGTCATCACATGAAAAAGGTGCCGGTTCGAACCTTGAGTTAGGGATGGATGCTTGTTGTAGTTCGGAATCCAAATAAAGCGATAGCCAATATTGTGTTTCAAAAATAGGTCCTTGAGCGTACCAACCAATCAACTCTCTTCTCATATAACCATTACTGTAACAAATAAATTTTTAAAAATATATTAAATTGTGATGTGCGATTTAAATGATGAAGAATGACTTAAATCATGAGTAAATTAAATGATGATGATAAATAAGTAAAATTATCATAAATTAAAATTACGATACATTGGTTTGATCTTTATCAAAAAATATTTACGATTAAACTTGTTAGAAACTTTTAGTTTTCACTACTTAAGCCGTGCAAAATCCATTTTCTTCGATATATAAATGCATGACAAATATAATTTCACTTTAGCCCGAGAGGCGACTGCAATTTTTGGACCCCATCGAACATCATTCTGAATTTTTTATAGAAATTGGAAAAAAGTTAATAGATTACGAATCTACTGGTCTGCCGTGGCAAAAATGGCCGAAACTGATCAAAAATTGACTTGGAATGAGTTAAACTAAAATTCGATTGCCAAATATGTCATAACTTGACAAAAAGTGAACAAACTTTTTCGTCTGGCAACCCACTGCATTTTGATTTTCAATGAGAAAAAGCGCAAACGATTTCTGATCTCTGGCTCGGAAAACTTGCATTTTTTAAAAGTAAGCCAAATTGGCGATATCAGTTACGTCATCCGTGGCGTAATGTTTATTGCCAATTTGTCTCATTTGTGAAAGATGCAAGTAAGCCATAGCTACACATCCGAATCGTCTGCAACCTTCTTAATTGAAAATTAAAAAGTGAGGGTTACCAAATAAAAAAAAATGCTCATTATTTGGCGAGTTATGGCGCATTTGGCAATCGAATTTAGTTCAACTTATTAAAAGTCGATTTTTGACCAGTTTCGGCCATTTTTGCCACGGAAGACCAGTAGATTCATAATTTACTCACTTTTCTCCAATTTCTATAAAAAACTCAAAATGATGTTCGATGAGGTCCAAAAACTGAAGTCGCCTCTCAGTCTACTTTCTAATGTAGAATTCGGTCAGATGACAAGGTGACGACACCTGATCCAACACTTATCTCTTGAAACCTACCACGCCAACGAGATGACTTTGAAGCAATAACAGATTTAAAGTGCTATAGAAAGGAGATTAATACCGCGTGTGTTGAAGTCGATATCTACTTGTATTTTAGATGATCATAAACACAAATGTCAAAGGTAGAGGGTCATTCAGCAAGGTATATTGCGGTAATTTTATCTCTGCTGGTTTGATTTATTTGCGTGCTGTAAAATATGCTGAAAATTCTGCCAAATTCTTGATGAAATTTCAAATTTTGTTATCTTAATTTACATCCTAACAAATCAGAGTTGCATCAACAGTGGTGAAAGTAAAATGCATTTGGAACATATTCAGAGAAATCCATACAGGAAAGCAATAAGTAACCTTCCATAGCTTATTTATCTTCGTAAAATTTTGGAAAATATATGTTTTATTACTATTGGGTTATTTGGTCTAAGCTTTTTGGCTCAGAATTCACACAGCAAACCAAACTGCTTCGAACACATCAGACAACAACATCTTCAAATACACCTTGTAATTTTAAACCACGTCTCAATAAAAATGTTTTGAATTTGTTTGATGATTATCCTTTCTATGCATTCATTAGATGCTGCTAAAACTCAAAATTTTCTAAATTATATTCATTTTGCAAACTTCTTCAGGAACATGCGTTGAAAGAATTTTTGCATACCTTTGCATTTGAATATCCTTAAGTGAATGCCGTTTAAATCGAAATTATGCAAATGACTTGACAAGGGTTCGTTTTCTCGCTTATTTCGGGATAGCTGCTAAACCCTTTCGTAATGACCAAATGATCTGCCTTTGTTTAGTTTCTTTTTTCGTTGATAGACAATGGTTACCTGCTAGAACAGCAAGCAGAAACATTGCCCGAAATCAATTTTAAAACTGTCCAAATTTTTAAATAATTAAGTAATTTTATACACGATGTCGTCAACCGAACCAATTGAATTGAAAGAGAAGAAGAAAGAAATGAAAGACACTGGATTGAAAGAGAGAAGGCTGGCTGCAAGAGTGGTTATTGTTAAGGGTGGTGTTAACGGAGCATATTTATGAGAACAAGCAAGAAAATCAGCAGCGCATCAGAAACACATAAGCTGTAACCATCAGTAAAGAATGAAGCTTGCAACACGGAATAGCATTTATAACAGAACGCTGTTTTTGGAGAAGTTCACAATGCGTGAAATAGGGGAAAAGGGTGACAGTGCTTCAATATCCTAACAGTGATATCACATCGAACGTCATTCTGATATATATTACTATTTTTGTGGAATATATTGGGAATATACAAGAAGTTTAAGATTGTAGTGGTCTGATGAAGAAAATGGTAGAAAGAGTTCGAAAATCAACTTCGAATTTTCTGAACTAAAACTCGTAGCCAAGTATTTCATAACTTGCCAAATAATAAGCATTTTTTTTTTTGTCTGTTAACCTGCCACTTTTTAACTTCATTTGAGGAAGGGATAATGCAATTTTATCCCTCCTTCGCCAGATTGTTGCTTCTATTAAGAAATGATACTTAAGCGATTCCAACTGTGTTTAATAACAATAATATTTTTTTTTTTTAAGGAAGACTTTTTTGGTCGCTGACCCTTTCGCTATTAGGTTGGTTAGTTGGTTGATTTGCGACAATTTTTGCAAAAGCTGTTGGGAGTTGGTGTTACAGATTTTGACGAAGAACGGACTTCATTCAATATTCCCATATAATTAAACTATTACCGAGTTACTTGAGAACATACTTTTGTCAGCACTAATAACACACATCATTTTTAGGTATAAAGTTTATTTCTAAAAATCCTTTTTTGTTAAATTCGATTTTGTGTGGCGGACAAATCCGAGAAGAATTAATTTAACTATTTCCCATCATCCCGACGAGCTGCTCCGTGGCAGATAGACTTGCTGTTGATGACAGTGCATTCTATCAAATTTTGAGGAAAGAAAATTACTTAATAGCACGGAATCAATGGTTTTCTTCGTAATGGTTAACCACAATTAAACCTCGATTCAATCTCAAAATTGGTTAAACAAGTTGCAATCGCACATACAATTTGGCAATGCATACAAGGCATTATACAAAAAACACTTTGTATTTATTAGTTAATTCTATTTTAACCTTTATTAGTGTCTAAGGTGAACTTGCTACTTTAGACATTATTTTTTTTTTTGAGGCACAAAATAAGGTCCTCTCCATTCTAAAAACAACAACAAAAACTTCCAGCGCAAACACAACCCAACTTCGTTATTTGTAGTACAGTTGGCTACGAGTCCTTTTTTTTTTCCAGAGGAACGCACTGTCCAAAAACTATGGTAATCAGAGGAAAACAAAATCGAATAAAACTTGCTCGGAAAAAGCTCTTTTGTTCCGTTTTTGTTATTTTTCCACAAAAAAAAAAAAAAAAAAAAAAAAAAAAAAAAAATAGACTCCCTATCCCTTCGTAACCGAACTATTTTTCCAACCAAAAAGAAACAACAAAACAAAGAGGAATAAAAAAAAAGAGCTTTCTTTTATCGTCCAAGAAATCCCGCATACCAAAATATACACGTTGCTGGGGTTCCAGAAGTAAGCAGCCAGCAAACATTCGGAGCGGGTTCAAAAAAGAAATTCTTTTTTTTCCCCTTCTGGATAAGAAACAAGGATAGTTTGTATAAAAGACAACAATCTCATAAAATTGTCCTTTCTCCCTACCGAACGGTGTCACTAAAATTCTACCTCAAAGATTTTTTATAAACCTGGGCCTTAAGCCCAAGGGTATTGTTTTAAATTGGTCAAATAATGTGGCCCGGTGTCTGTCCCCACTTAATGTTTGGGCATGCGCAGTGAAGGCATTGTGTGGGCATGCGCATGCTCCGCCAATTTGTATAAAAAGAGATGTATGCTGGGTGCTGTTCAGTTGCATTGATATATCGATGTTTTATAAAAATCCAATAAAAAAAAAAAATTGACTTGGGCTTAAGACCCAGGTTAAACTGTACGTTGGCCCTAAGCCGATTATTTAGTATACCATTGACATTGCGTACCATTTTATTATTTGGTTGTTTTGAGTTCTGATTAAAGAATCACACTGGGATGATACCGTGTCATTACTTTATAACACCACAATTACGCCTAGTTATTCTGGACTTGATAAGATGACGAGGCTCCAAAAATTGAGGTTGTGTTCTCTATCCACATCCAGACCACACCAAATGAAAGGACATAGAGGCCTGAGCACTCTAACTGCAACTTATGGATAATGCTTGATTATTGATTTGAAATCGAAGAAGGCTTTAGCAATCACCATTAGAGATTTATATTAGCAACTCCTCCTCCCCCCCCCCCAGCCTTTAAACTAGTTAGAATGTGTTTGTAAAAAAAAAAAAGTCAGAACGATGGCTATATCTTTGGTTCTAATTATTGTAGAATCTTACGGTTTGCACCAAAATGTTTTGCTTACGATTTTCTAAATATCTGATGCATTTTTTTTCTCCTAACGTTACTTTTACTTAGTAAACGGTCCTTTATCTTCGAAAATTTCAATACGAACCCGTATTTTTTATCATTTCATTCGATTTAGAATACATCATTTACCTATTACACCAAATTTCAATGCATTATGTTGAAAAACACATCACTTATGAGTGAAAATGTTTCGACCATTTTTTGACCGATCTTCAGGGAGAATTTCCATAAAACGAAAGGTATTTTTATGGTTCTACTTCACAGCGGAAGAAATCGAACAGTCGGTGCGGCGTTTCACGAAGTTAAAAAATACAAATATTAGTCTAAAATTGCATAGAAACTACTTGGATTTATAGTGTCATGTTTAAGATTAATACTAAAATAGCAAGTAAACGCAAAAGTAACATAATTTATTTACAACATTAAAGATCTGCATTCTTCACACGAAATAAATAAAATATCGAAAACTGTAATTGTAGAAATATAACGTATACTACTGATAATTAGAAAACTAATAAAGTTAAAATGTAGGCATTAGTAAACAGTATTCAGCAAAGCGTGATTATTTTACAGAAACATTTCACTGTAAACACAAATGTAATTTGATCGTTGAAATTATTTATAAAATGAAAAAATCACATGATTCAGTAAAGTTTTCAAAGGATAACTTATTGAAATTGCTTAAAAAATGTTGTTTTAAATAAATATAATTTAATAAAGTAAATTTAAAAAAAAAAAGGACACTGTTGAAAATCACACAAAACATATGTTCCACGATTCCAAACACGTTAGACAGATTAAAAATATGTAAAATAAAACTGTTTTGTTTGTATAAAATAATATTTTTTTTTTGTTGTAATTTCAAGATATTCTGTTCCGATTCACCCCGCTATTCCTATTCACCCCATTTTACGATAATTGAACGTTGTACGATTTTCCACACCTCTAGTTTACCTTGAATTAATATGTGGTAGTTTTCAAAAGTCGTCTACTATACGGTCCCTTAAAGTGAGATCTTTTACATTTTTGCTAAAAAATCGAGAACTAAAAATCAAAATGGAAAGAAAAAAAATGTGGGGGGGGGGGTTTAGACCATGGTAAATCTAATGAAAGCAAAAAAAAAAAAAAAATATATGTTTATATTAAAAAAAATATATATTATTTTATTAATTAATAATTAATAATTAAAAAAGAAATTGATGCAAAAGTTGATTTGCTATTTATGTTTGGCCATTTACAAACTATCTTTTGAAAAAAAAATTCTGAAATATATTAATTATTTAAGTATTTATGACCATAAAACTAACTTTTTTATTTAATATTAATTTATCATTTTCTTTTTATCATTTAAATTACAAAATATTCATTAGAAAATTACGAATTTTTGTATTTCGACATTTTTTTGGATGCTGAATCCAAATATGGGATAATATTATGAGGTTGCTATTGAACTTTTTAAAGTTTGGATCTGTTTTAATATGTAGATGACCCCTCATGACAAAAGACAAAAAAAAAAAACTACATGCAATTATTAAAAACCTTCCATGATTTATAACGGTACCTTTTGTTTGTTATTTCAACAATTAGAGCATAAGATATAGCCATCGTTCCGATTTTTTTTTTTTTTTTGGGGGGGGGGGGGTACTGTTCAATTCAATTGACTTCAACTGCTTACAGAGCAGATACCGCTCATAAACTATCCAGAAATTGAAGTCAAAGATCAATGCACTAGAGCCAGAACCATTATCGTTACTGTTACTATACTAAACTTCAACTTAACTAGACATCACTTAGACGATAGATCGTCACGGTGCTCATAGGTATTTAATCCATTTTGGCGGTATGAAGGCATAATGTTCGCCAAACCACAACCCTGTAGAGAACAAAAGACTATAAGGTTTGGCGTGAATTATGTCTTCACTCCGCCAAAATGGATTAAATACCTATGAGCACTGTGACGATCTACCGTCTAAGTGATGTCTAGTTAAGTTGAAGTTTAGTATAAATGAATTTAAGAAGAAAAATAAATAATAAAAAAATAAAAAAAAAAAACGGAAAATACTAGAATTATAGAGTTTTCTACATTCTACTTTGATAACTACGGGACTTAAGCTACAATTTTAAAAAATAGTTACAAAAATCACCAACAGATGGTGCTATTGAATTAATATATATTTTAAAAAACGGTCTGAACTTAGAAGCGCCATCTATCGAACAACTAATGCATATTCATTGAAATTAATTACATTTAATTATGAGTGTTTGAATATTATGATGGAACGTTTCACTGTCATCGCTATTACTTATGTATCCGAATTTCAATTCTATTAAAGATTTAAAAAAATGGTGGAAGTTTATAAAAAGGAATTTAGGGAGAAAGAAGAAAGTTAAGAAAGAAAGTCAAAGAGATTTGAAAGAAAAAGCGAATAATATTAAAAACATCACGCCTTGGCGTTATTTGACGCTATTCGTGTAATCGATTTTGAAAAATATGCTGCTTTGTAAAATATATCCAGTTCTATTATGTTTTATAAAATATATGTATTGTTGTATGTACAATTACTGATAAGCAGTTTTAGACAGAAATAAGAGACCAGTGTCATGCTGTATAGACAGGTAGAGAAATTTAAATGCACTCGTTTGATGGAAGTATATTTGATGACGGCTGCAGATGGCTTACCGATGAGCTCCATTTTCATTTGTATGGATTTATTAATGCATAAAACTGGTGATTATGAGATACTGAAAACCCGTCTGTGTATCCTTCAAAAAAACACTGCATTCTGAAAAAATGACCATTTTTTGACTGTGCTATCTATTAAAGGGATGACAGAGTCCTTTTTCATGAGCTTAACGATGAACTCATCTCGCTGTATTGAGATTCTACAGCAATTTGTTGTTACATTTCAATAATGTAACTACTGTAAATTTAAAGTTCAGTATCTATCGTCTCCTCTTTATGTTGTTCATCTCACTGTTTCACGATTTTGCAATTTCAAAAGTTAGAAACAACCCATGGATGTGTATTGTTCCATGCTTAATAAAATGTCTTCTTCTGTTTCATTATATATAAGAAATGTAGCTTCAGATAAGCGCATGTAAACTAGAGGTGTGTAATATCGCGCAACTTTCAGTTACACTATTATAATGACGTTGATTTGAGTTATTTACTGTTTTTTATATTTGTATAATTCAGTTTAGGAAAAGGGACAGTTTGGCGATATTCTTGGTGATAATTCTTATGTGAAACTAAAAAAAAAAAAAAGTCTTCCATAATGACCATTTACTTCTCGATAATTCTTACATTATATTTACTAGTAAGTGAAGCAGATGAGAGGAAAAAAAAACAGTCGTTGATGAGCGATGCACTAAGGAATACAATTCTGGGTAAAAGACAGTCGTTTTTAAATTTTTTGCGCTCTTATGGCATTTTTATGGGAATTTCGGTGATGTGGAAGTTTAAAACACCTTAAAAGAGATTACCACACCTATTTTGATCCAAATAGTTAGAGCCGTTTTTTAGCAATTACTTAAAAACATTATTTTTTCAAAGACAACTAACTTATGCGCATCTGCAAGCCTTAATGGTAAATCCCATGGCCACATATGTGTAATTGAAAGTAATAAACACATGCGAATAACTCAAGAAATGTGTACTTAACTAGGGGTGTGGAACATCGTACAACTTTCAATTACACTATAATACTGAGGTGGATTTGTGTTATTTACCGTTATTATATTTTCATCATTCATTTAGAAATAATGGCCAGTTTGGCGATATTTTTTTGAGATAGTTCTTGAATGGGTCAAAAAAAAAAAAAAAAAAAAAAAAAAAAAGAAAGAAACTGTGCCAAAAGGGTGATTTTGGCGATATACTTCACGATAACCCTTATATTATTCCTTATTATAAGTGAAACTGGTTAGATAAGAAAAAACGATTTATAGTGAGGTGTGCTCCAGGAAAGAAGACTCTGTGTTGAAGACATTTGTTTTTCAACTTTTTACGCCGTTAAAACCTTTTTACTGAAATTTCGGAGGTGGGGATGTTTAGAACGCCTTAAGAGCCATTACCACAGCAATTTTTATCAAAATCGTTGGAGCCGTTTTTTGGCAATTACTGAAAAACATGATTTTTTCAATGGCAGCTACTTTATGTGCGTTCGCGATTTTGATGAAAACCTTAATGGTAGGTTCCATGGCCGTCACTAACCCTCATACCGAATTTGAACATCGGTCAATTTGATCGGGAGTTATGCTGACCACAGATACACATACACACACAGACAGACATTTTTTCTAGATCACATTTTTGAAATCAGGATGTTCCAAAACGTGGTGAAATGCAAAAAAATCTAAATTATTTTTTGACCGAATGCTATACTTTCATTATCCTATGTATATATACATATGGGTAATTGAAAGTAAAAATAGAGCAGTTTATTGACGTCACTGCTTAGACCGAGAACATGATTGGTCATACAAAAAAAGAAGAGGAAATACAATATCTCATTTGACTAATAATTTTATCTTATTCTTGACTCGCAATGACGTCATAAGAATACCCCTTTCATTTTAAAATACGGCTGGAAGTGTAACGTTGCAGTCGTCAATGTTACTATTCTAAGCAATCCGTTGTTATGCCAGTTTCTATGTATATTAGAATGTTTTTTATGTACGTTAAATATAATTTTGTGGCAAATGAACTGTAAGCATTTTTTTTTTTTTTAATTCTTTGATTGGGTGCGTCTTAATTCATCACGTGAGTGTGTTTATGTACTGTGCTGATTTCTTGCAAAGTTTTAATTTCATTTCATTTGAAAGCTAAATTTAAGAACTCGATGTAAAAAGATAATTGTGTTTTTTTTTTTTTTTAATATATGCTTCTCAAAGCATCATTTTCGTTTTATTGACTATATTTACCAATGTTTTATACGTGTTAAAAAAAGTTACAAAAATATTTTAAGTATACCAACTAATAAAGATAGTATTATTTATATGTTTGTAAGATTTTAAATGAACGAATGTTTCTGAATTTGTTTGAAGTGCGAATCTAATTTTACTCGATGAGAGTTAGTCTAAAAATACATAGAGCCTGGCATAGCAAATAATTGCTTAGAATTAATTTACGAGCGTGACGTCATCTCTTCCAGCCTCTATCAACAATCGTCACAACATTTACTAAAAGTTACCAGGCACCTAAGATGCCAGTTGAATAATTATGAATATAACGAACACTTTAATTTAATGTACACGAAATATTTATTACGAATTGAATTCAATAATCTTCCTTGCTGAGGAATCGATTTAATATACGCCTTTACTTGACTTGCAACATAAACTTGCAAAGAACGAATGTTCTATTTGGAATCGGGGATCGTCTTATTCACTGCTTGCTGAGCTTTTAAATGTTCAAATGTTTCTAGACAACTAAGTAAGAGGGATTTAAAGTCGATGGGAATTTGGCTAAAAAGTACATTGTATCTAACATAGCAATTGATTACTTATACTCAATTTGGGATCGGGACATCACCACTTGCAGCATCCATATTATTACATAAATTTTCTGTATATAATTGTAAACAGTGGAGTATTTCTTTTTAAGTTATATTTTGTTTTATTGTATTTTGTTTTTAAACAGCTATAATACAAGTTAGACAAAATGTGACATCATTTAAATCAGTCCGGAAATTTCGAGTCTTTTCTATCACGTGACTACATTTTTCGAGAAAGTTCTCACGCGTTCCTATAAATTAGACCACGACGTAAAAACGTGGATCAGTTTAACTTCGGATGCCGATTTGAAAGAAGCTGAGCGCTTTGTTCACTTTTTGTGTGCCTGAATTATCAGTGCACCCGAACTTATATGCATCGAAGCTTGTCTTGAAGCTGGATCGTGAGTTGACTGTTGTTCGGAAAAGCTTTGTAAGCCTTCGAAAGAAGAATAAATTATAGTTTTTATTTAGTAAAAACTATGTCATCAATTTCTACGTGAAAAAATCATAACAATATTCAGTGTGATTTGTTTTAACGTGTTCTGTTATGAGCCAGCATCTCTTCTTATTTTCTATCCTTGGACAGGGAGTAGGCAGTTAACCCAGAGGGGGATTTTTTTTTTCTCCTTCACTTAAATCCGCAGACGGCAAAAACAGCAGTTTATGGAAGACCTCCAGAGAGACCGGGTGGGTCGCACTAGGAGGCTGAAGCCGTACAATCGAATAAAAATAAATTCATTTTGTTTTTTTGTGAAAAAATTCTACTTCACAAACGTGGAACGCTTGAGGAAAAATGGAATGACCATATCTTTTTGCTTGATTTCTTCAAAATTACACTGGGCAACAATTTCACTAAATTTCATGTATCGGGGAAAAATAAACTTAATTTTATTTTTTATAAATTCGACGCACTAAACACGAAATATCACCATGAAATTTTAGCTTGGTTCCGGAGATGCCGGAGTGCCATGATAATTCTGAAATACCACTACTGTTAGGACATTATTAAGAAAATATAAATTTGTTCCCGCATTATAATGAGTAATATTTTATTTAAAATGTTCCCATGTCGATTCAATAAAAATGCAATGAAATAAACATTTCGAAAATAAAATAGGAAGAGTGAAATAAAAATAAAAAAATAAATAAAATATTATAGGGTGAAAGTAAGTATTAGTTCTCCATATTCCTAATGCCTTGGTCGTTAGTTCCACCATATAGAAAACTATAATTACACAAATTACGTAACGTTTACGTTGTGAACATATTCATTATTACATTGTGAACATATTTCACAAACAACAAAATGGTGTTTTCAAACTAGTAGATTTTGAAACATTTTCACATAGGTTTTTATTTTATTTTATTTTACTTATTTTATTTCAACTGTGTTTCCATCTATTGAGTGAACTTTATAACTATTTTGATAAATTGACGAATAAAATTCCACAGTTGTCCACGTAGAATACAGCAAACGGTACATTTATATCTTCCTCTATTTTACGTTTTCATTCATTTTTCAAATGTGTCCGTCCCTATAATATCACCCTGTATTTACAATATCTTGATTGTAACACTAGGGGCACAAAAAAAAAAAAAAAGAAACACACTCAATCTCCACAATCACTCACATTCCTACAAAAGAGCATTAAACTAGAGCTCCTTTATCTTTCTCAACCAATAAACTCGAAAAGCTTCGAGTTTTATCGAATAAAACGGATCGTCCAGAGATATCCAAAGGAAAAGAGGGAGGGCTACAGGGACGATTACAAATCGCTTCCTCTGCGCCCTCTTCACTGCAACCGGACACGGGGCATCCATCGTCTGGAGTCAGGGGTCCAAGTATCGTCTGATTTTTTTTCTTTTTTTTTTCTTTCTTTAACTCGTCCAGGAGTTGGACAGCACAACTCGAGAAATGCTCCTGATGAGTGATAGGGCTGGAATTTATCCCCTGTGTTGCTTTTGCTTCCTTCCGGTGTGTTTGATGCCGCAGATGGGGGCGAAAAGTGACCAGATTTATCAAAAAATGTATCTTTTTGGGAGGTTTTTTGGAGGGGTGGGGGAGAAAGATTTGTTTTTGGTATCGGCTGTGGGGAGGTGGTTGAAGAATAAAAAATGGAACACAAATTGAAATTATAATGTGGTCTGAGAGGTGATTTCAAGTTTAGGTAATTCATCGAATATTCTTTTGATTTTTTTTTCTAAAATGTAGAGCTATGCTAGAAGTTTATGATTACACTGGTCAGTCGGGGTCTTTGAAAGAATTAAGTTAAATCAATAGCTAAATATGACATAACTGGCTAAATAAAAAGCATTCTTTTTTTTTTATTTGACAATAAATATTACGTAATTGATGGTGTAACATTTATTTCCAGCTTGGCTCACTTTTAAAAGATGCAACTACTTGTTATCAGAGAAGTGAAACCGTCTGCTCCTTCCCTCATTGAAAAATAAACAGCGGTAGTTTACCCAATAAAAAAGAATGCTCATTATTTGGGAAATTATGACATATTTGGCAAATCGAATTTATTTCAGCTCATTCAAATTCGATTTTTGAAGTTTCGGCCATTATTGTCCCTGCAGACCAGTTTATTCATAATCAACTAACATTTCTCCACATGTAAATTCATAATCTGCAAGCATTTCTCTAATAAAAATTCTGAATGGTGTTTGATGGGCAGAGTTGATTAACTCAAAATTGCTGAAAATGTAGCTTACACAACTTTGAATTTAAACTCTTCATATTCAGGGACTTATTTCAGAAAGAAAAACGCGAGATGGCATAGGGCGAAACAATGAGAGACAGAAAGAAGACGAAATCCATTGGTGGGAGTCCATTTGATGAGGTTTGACGATGAGGTCCATCTTCATTTGGATTGATTTCTCAATAGACAAAACTGGTGATATGGGGTACTAAAAACACGTATGTGTATCTTTTAAAACTACTGCATTTCGCAAAAGCGACAGTTTTGACTGCACTATCCTGTAAAGGAATCATAGGGTACTTTTTCATGAGAGTAACTACAAACTCATTATGATATATTCAGAATTTACAACAATTTTAAACTTATTTCAAAATTGTAATTAATTATGCAAACTGGTGTACTTAAACTTCCATACCACTTGTCTATACTTTCTGTCCCTCACTGTCTCGCATTTATGTTATTTCAATGTTAGGTAGTCATTTCCAAAACACACTGCATACATTAGAACATATCATTAGTAATGTACATTTATTAATAATCCATGACCCAAATCGGGATTTTGAGTCATGTCAAACAATTTTACAGAAAATAAGATTACATCAGAAAAGGAGCAATTATTGATTATCTCTTAGATATTTTCTTGTATAGAATCACATACCACTCGCATTTATTGACACTCATTTTAATTTCCCCAAAACACTCTCCCATAAAAACACTCCCAAGAATCTAATCTCATCTTAACCTCGTTTAGGACATCTTCGCCTCACAATTTAATATCCCGCCCTGCCTCAAGCAATAACACCCGCCATCCTCCTCTAAACGAAATCAGAAGCAAACATCATTGCCCAAGAACTCAACATCACCAGCATAGAGGGACGAGACCAAATAAAACGACTTATCAAGTCTGGAAAAGTTTCTGAGGAAAAAGAAATCAACCCCCTCTCCCCCACGTCTAATTAATTTAAGCAGAGCGTGTGGCAATGTTGACGATAATCCTTTCTGACTCTACCAAGTTATGCATTGCGTGACATCCAATGTTCTGTCGGATGTGAATGGTATTTCCCTTGAGGGCTGTGCGTGTCGCGCTGAATCTCGTGGCTAGACGGGATACATCGAGACTGTCTTGGAATAACGTGACTCTTTGCTGGGGAGATGGGTACTGGGGTCTTGGACTGAGAAGCGACTGCAAGTTTAAGCACTCAATCGAACATACTTCTGAATACTTTGAATGGAATGTAGTGGAAATATGAATGCACTGGTCTGATGGGACGAAAATGGCCGAAACAGTACAAAAAAAGAGTTGGAATGAGTTGAACTTAATTTTAATTACACAGAATATAACCATAGCTTGCCAAATATCGAGCCCAATCGGCAGTATATATTATCTCATCAGTGACGTAATATGTATTGCCAACTTTGATCTGTAACGTATTGTAACTGTTAATTGCTGTTGTAAAATATAGAGGGCGCCACAAAACAGTTATTTGAAGATTGTATTTTTTATGTTGTTTTTTGATTGAGTCTCCTATGAGAGACCAGACGATGCAGAAATGGAACACTAACACCTGCTCCTTGTGAAGTTCTTAAAATAAATGTGTTTTGTTTTCGTTCAAAATGAAATTTTTACTCGACCACGATACCACAGCTAAGATTGGTTCCAGCGGTGCGATTTTTGAACCTGAAACAACCGTTGTTTTGAAAAAAAGAACTGTAAGTTTTATTTTAACGACGAAATGAATAACGACCGTTATTTTGGCGCGAAGAGTACCTGATGGACATCCATCGTGTGGAATATTAAGCAAGCCTCGCTTATATATTTCTTGTGTTTGCTGAAACCTATAAATGTCCGAGTATGGACACTCGTCGTGTAGAATGGTAAGCATTGCAATTTGCTTATTAAATTAACTGAAAAGCCTCGATTCAGTGTGGACATCCTGTCTACAGATTTTGATGGACATCCGTCCAGATTGATAATTTTTCTTCGTCCTGAAGATCACCAGTGACATCCTGTCCTGAGAAAAGAATAACCACTTCAACCTGAAGATATTGTGTTTTTTCTTTTAAGTGTGGTGTTTGTGTTTCGTTGTCAGCATTAGTGAATGACAAGTTCTGTTTCTACAGATTTGATGGACATCCGTCCAGATTGATAATTTTTCTTCGTCCTGAAGATCGCCAGTGACATCCTGTCCTGAGAAGAGAAAAGAATACTTCATTTTGAAGATTTTGTTGTGTTTTGATTCAAGAGTGGTGTTCGTGTTTAGCGCTTCGTGAATCATGAGTTCTGTTTTCTAAGTGGTTAAATGGAGTGCAATACTTCAAGATTGGTGATACGTTGCGAGTTCAATGTTTGTAATTCAAGTGTAATTTATCGAAAGTGCTAATTTGTGGTTGGTATTTAGTGCTTGAGTTATTCAAGAGGTGTTTAGTTTCGATTCCGAGCAAGGTTCTAGTTTCATTTGTGTGCAATATTTCAAATGAAAATAATGTAATGATTACTTGTGGAGTGTGTACATATATCATTTGTGTGCAATATTCAAGTGATTAATTTGCCTCATCTGACGCGAGTTATAATTATTTACTCATCGTAGATCAAGAGTGATTTTAAAACTGGTGGTGGAGCAAGTCCATTTTCTGGTGAAGAAAATAAAAGGAATTATCCGGCCCTCGGATATAATTACAATTAAAGTGAAAATAATTGTATTTTATGATTTTCAGCTTCATAGTTGATTTTAAGTTCTTTGAAATTTATTTAAAACTAGTTTTGTTTAGTATCTGGTACATGCATTTAAATAATGATAGTATTTGAATTTATATCTTTTGAAGGTCTTCTTTTAACATGGTATGAATTTAATGCTATATTTGATTATTTGTGCTAATATAATTATATATATACCATAATATAATATCTGGTAAGATTCTTGTAACAAGAACACTTATTTAGGTACCAGTTATAACAAAGGCTTTGGGTTTGTGCTAACGTTTCAAAGAATTGGAAATTACTAAAACAAAAGTAATTTGAATTTAATTTTAGTTAAAGTTGTAAAAGAGTTAGTTTTAAGTGAAGTCTAGTTCTAGATATTTTTTGTTCTTGATCTGAAGTTTATTTCTGAATATTCTATTTCATGTTCTTTTTTTTTTTTAAAAAAAAATGTGATTGCTATATACTTAAATTAGATGCAATTAATTTGATTTGAGTTTTAAAAATTGCAATTGCTGAAATTAAGTGCTAAAAATTTTGAATTCTTTTTGAAAGCATTTATGTTCCTATTCTATGATAAAATTTCATACTTGAATATTTTGTAGTGGTTAAGTGGTATAAAATTTATATTATATTTACAAGAATAATTATAAATTTGAGGGTGTTCTGTGTTGGGTGAAGAATATATAAACTCTCCAGTAAATTATTACATTTAAAAATGTCTTTTTTGGGTCGTGCTAAGAAAGAAGATTTGAGGGTGTTAGCAGAAGAGTTAGGTGAAAGAGTAACACCTGGTCTTAAACTGGTAGATCTTAAGAAATTAATCACTACAAGTGTTAATTATGACGAAGATTACGTTAAGGAACAGATAATTGTAATAATGGAGAGTAGGAAAGAACGTGAGGAAGCAGAACTACAAAAAGAAAGACTGAAATTGCAACGTGAACTTGAAAAAGAAAAGTTTGAACAAGAACAGGAAAGATTAAAACTACAACAAGAATACGAGCTGCAAAAACTCCAGTTGGAATCGGATAGAGGACCTATAGTTATGCAAAATGATCCGCAAAGATCAAGAGTTGAGCTTCGACACCTCATGCAAAAGTTTGATGATAAACAAACCGACATCAGTCTGTATTTGTTACTCTTCGAAAGGCAAGCAGAATGGGCTGGGATCCCATCGACGGATTGGGTATCTCACCTGATAGGACTGTTACCATCTGACATAACCCAATTGATTGCCCGTGAGCCATCTGAATTGGCAAAAGACTATGACTATGTTAAAAAGCTGCTTCTTAAGAGGTTTAAGTTAAGTCCAGAGAGATTTAGGCAGATGTTTGTTCGACACCAAAAAAATGCAGAATCTACATGGAGTGACTTTGCATATGAACTCCACAATTACTGTCAAGAATGGGTGACTGGCTTGGAAATAACTACTTACGAACAACTTTTGGGTCTTATGGTGGTGGACCAGTTGAAGCGTCGTGTGCCTAACGAAGTGAAGGATCATTTCGTGGAAGAATGGGGAAACATAACTTCTCCTATAGAATTAGCTTCAAAACTTGATGCTTATGACAACGTTCATGGGAACTTTAAGAGAAAAATTCCCGAGAGAAATGGGGAAAAGAATATTCCTAAGTGGCGAACAAAACTTCCAGTTGATTCCAAAGCCAGAATAGAAAACTCTACTCCCTTCAGAAATCAAGCTCAAGGTAGACCAGAGATTAAAAGAAATTCCAGGAATGAACAAAATATGGAAACACGAAGGCAATTACGTTGTTATGAATGCGACTCAACTCAGCATTTGAGACCAAATTGTCCTGAATTAAAGAAGAAATCAACCACAACTGCTTCTATAAATAGAATAACTTTCAGTTCAGAGGACAAGTTATTGGATCCTTTTATCCTGTCTGGAAAGGTGAATGGGACAGACATGTCTATTCTCAGAGACACTGGTTCAACTATTGATGTGATCTGCCAGAAGTATGTTACTTCAGATATGATGACTGGAGAACAAGTTTGGGTGCGGCATCTTCTGGATGAAAGTATGTCCTGCCTACCAATTGCTGAAGTAGAGATAGAATGTGAGTTGGGGAATATTGTCACAAAAGCAGCTGTGATTCAGAACCCATTGGATCAAGGCAGATATCTGTTAGGAAATCGAACTGCTGCATTGCTTGAAGGTAGAAGGAAAGAAATTGGAATTAATCCTGAAGAAGTTAACGCCATCCAAACCAGAGCTCAGCGAAGGTTGAAGGAAATCGCCAACAGAGAGAAAGAAGCTGATCTAGGAAAAGGAGAAGACGCCGAAGCAGATGAAGTTTCTACACCGGAAAGTTCAGTGCTAAATCTTAGTAAGGATAACGAGATCATGTTACCCCCAGTTCAAGTTCAACAGGAACCTGCACTTTCACTCCTGGAAGTGAAACCTTCTGATTTTGCTATGGCTCAAAGAGAAAGCCCAGAGTTACAGCCGTTTTGGGAAGAAGCTTCTAAAACCAATAAAGAAGGATCGTCAAGTGATATACTCATCAGTAAGAATAATCTTTTGATAAAAAGGAGGATTGATAAAACAGGAAATGAGAGATTTTTGCTGCTTGTTCCAGAAAAATTTAAAGAACGTTTAAAGGCTCTATGCCATGAGGGTACATCAGGTCATTTAGGAGTTACAAAGACCAAAGATATTCTTTCCAGATATTTTTTTTGGCCTAACTGTTATAAAGAAATTGAAGACTACGTTCGCAGCTGTGATAAGTGCCAGCGTGTGGGGAAGCCAAATGACAGAAAGAAGGCTCCTATGAAATTAGTTCCAGTTATACAAGAAGTTTTCTCCAAAATTAATGTTGATGCGGTTGGACCCCTTCCAGTATCCACAGGTGGAAAACGTTACCTAATCACTGCTATGTGCCTATCATCAAAGTACCCTGATGCCATTCCTGTGGCCGATATCACTTCTACATCAGTAATTGATGCTTTGATGCAAATTTTCAGTAGAATGGGGTTTCCTAAACAACTTCAATGTGATCAAGGGACTTCATTTATGAGTGAACTTACCACAACCTTTCTAGAAAACACTGGGATTAAAGTAGTACACAGTTCAGTGTATCACCCACAGAGCAATCCTGTCGAAAGATTCCATAGAACAATCAAACGAATTCTAAGAGTTTTGTGCCTTGAAGCCGAAGCAGATTGGGAACAGGTGATCTGTCCTGCACTCTTTGCTCTTCGAACTGTAACACATGCAGCTACAGGATTTACTCCTGCTGAACTCGTTCATGGGAAGAACTTACGAACACCATTAACCTTACTGTTCGAACACTGGATGGATCCTGACGAGGAAGAGAGCCCTGTGACTGAATATGTATTTTCTTTAATCAACAGATTGAAACGATGTCAAGAAGTAGCAGTAGAAAACATGGAAGCTGCACAGCTCAAGAACAAGACATGGTATGATAAAAGAGCAATCAAGAGGGAATTTCAAGAAGGGGATTTGGTTCTCGTAATGGCCACTTCCAAGGCTAGCAAGATGGCTCCTCATTGGCTTGGTCCAGGAACTATTTCAGGAAAAATTTCTGAAACAAACTACCTTGTAGAATTACCTGGAAAGAAAGATAAAACTCAAATTTATCATGTAAACATGTTAAAGCCCTACTACAAGCGACCGGAACAAATCAACTTTTTGATGAATGAAGGAGATGAATCAACACGAAATGAAGATGAGCTAGAAATTCCTTACGTAGGCGCAAATCCGAATGTCTTAGATGTCGATGAAATGATACAAGAAAACAAATTGGAGAATAGATTGAATACAGAACAGATAAGTCAGCTGAGGAATTTAATATGTCAATACCATATCTGCTTTTCCTGTATACCTGGAAAAACTGACCTTGTCATTCATGACATCGAACTGATTAATAACAACCCTGTTTTATCAAAACCTTATAGAAATTCTCCTAGGCAAAATGATATTTTAAAATCTGAAATACAGAAGATGTTATCTATGAAGATCATTGAAGTCGGATATTCGGATTATACATCTCCAATGATATTAGTGGGATCTCCAGGGAGAGATCCAAGACCCTGTATAGATTACAGGCGATTAAATGAAATAACCAAGACAAAATATTTTCCGTTGCCAAATATAGAAGAGCGAATTGAAAAGGTATCATCAGCCAACTTCATCACGGTTTTGGATCTTTCCAAAGGATACTGGCAAATACCTTTAAGTTTAGAAGCTCAACGACTAGCAGCCTTTGTTACTAACTTCGGGACCTACCTACCTCTCAGGATGCCTTTTGGATTGAAAAATGCTCCTTATGAATTTAGTAATATGGTCACACGTTTATTGGAAGGATGTGAAGATTTTTCTGTACCCTATTTAGATGATATCGCTATTTTTTCAAATACTTTTCCTGAACATCTTAAGCATCTTAGTGCAGTTCTTCAGAAAATAAAAGAAGCACACTTGACTATCAAACCATCAAAATGTAAATTTGCTCAACATCAAGTCCTGTATTTAGGTCATATTGTGGGACAAGGATGCAGAAAGCCCTCGGATATTAAAATCGAAGCAGTTACGAATTTCCCTGTACCTAAAACGAAAACAGCTGTCAGAGCCTTCCTGGGACTTGCTGGTTACTATAGCCGCTATATTCCTATGTTTTCAGTTATAGCTGCACCTTTGACTGATGCACTAAAGGGAAAAGTAAGAAAAGGGGAGATCATCTGGACTCCTGAATGTGACAAAGCCTTCGAGACTCTAAAACAAAAACTTACTTGCCAACCAGTTTTATATGCTCCAAAATTCGATCGAGAGTTTATTCTACAAACAGATGCCTCCGATACCGGTATGGGTATAGTGTTGTCCCAACTGAATGATGAAGGTGAGGAACACCCTATTCTGTACATGAGTAAAAAAATTTCAGACGTAGAGAAACGCTATGGTACCACCGAAAAGGAGTGCGCTAGTATAGTATTTGCGGTAAAGAAATTGCATTATTATTTGGATGGACAGAAATTTGTGGTGCAAACTGACCATAACCCATTAACATGGTTACGAACAAATGCTAGTTCAAATTCACGTTTAATGCGTTGGGCCTTAGCACTTCAACCATTTAATTTTGATGTCCATCACCGTGCAGGCAAGCTAAACAAAAATGCTGATGGGCTAAGCAGAATAGTTTTAAATTAAACGTATTCCTTATTAGTATTTTTTGTATGTTTAGTTTATTGATCATGTTTATATTTTTACATATTCTTTATGCTATTATGATTATGTTCCTTTGTTGTAAATATATTTCAAACTTTTCTCCCTTTTTCTCTTAGAGAAAAGTTTTCTGTGAGGGGAGGAATTAATAGCTGTAACGTATTGTAACTGTTAATTGCTGTTGTAAAATATAGAGGGCGCCACAAAACAGTTATTTGAAGATTGTATTTTTTATGTTGTTTTTTGATTGAGTCTCCTATGAGAGACCAGACGATGCAGAAATGGAACACTAACACCTGCTCCTTGTGAAGTTCTTAAAATAAATGTGTTTTGTTTTCGTTCAAAATGAAATTTTTACTCGACCACGATACCACAGATCACTTTTAAGAGATACGATTAAGACGTCGAGAGAGATCTCGAATCGTCTTCACGCTTCCTCATTGAAAATTATAGAGAGTTGAGTTACCTAATTATCTAGGGGTGTATAACATCGCAAAACTTTCAATTACACTATTTTACTGGCGTGGAGAGGTGTTATTTACCGTTTTTATACTTTCATCCTTCATTTAGAAAAAATGACCAGTTTGGTGATAATTCTAGTTTGGCCTTTTTTTTTAAATAAATAATTAAATAAATAATTAAATAAATAATTAAATAAATAATTAAATAAATAATTAATTAAATAATTAATTAAATAATAAAATAATTAAATAAATAAGTAAATAAATAAATAAATAAATAAATAAATAAAAACACCATCAAAATGACGATTTCGGCGATAAACATTTCGATAATTATTACATTATCCTTTCTTGTAAGTGAAACAGGAGGAAAAAAAAAAATTCGACGGTGAGTGTTGCACTGTATTGAAGAGAATTCTGTATTGAAGGACA
>OZ021729.1:76594219-76760219 GCA_963978545.1 Linyphia triangularis
GGCGAAATCTTATTTTTGAGAAAATTGCACTTTTTGGAACAACTTTAGACCCACTTCTTATTTAGTGAGTGTTATAAAATTCAAATTCGAGATTCTCCTATATATGAGCTTCAATATCACAAACCGGAAAAAATTTTGAAAATTTAACTTTTTGAACAATAATTCATTGAACAGTCCGCCATGTGTTTTCAATGGGGAAATTTTATTTTTTAGAAAATTGCACTTTTTGGAACAACTTTAGACCCACTTCTTATTTAGTGAGTGTTATAAAATTGGAATTGGATATTCTCCTATATATAAGCTTCAATACCACACACTGGAAAAAATTTTGAAAATTTTAATTTTTGAACAATTATTCATTGAATAGTCCACCATGTGTTTTCAATGGGGGAATTTTATTTTTTAGAAAATTGCACTTTTTGGAACAATTTTAGACCCACTTTTTATTTAGTGAGTGTTATAAAATTGAAAATGGAGACTCTCCTATATATAAGCTTCAATATCATAAACGGGACAAAATTTTTAAAATTTTACTTTTTGAAAAATAATTCATTGAATAGTCCGTCATGTGTTTTCAATGGCGAAATCTTATTTTTGAGAAAATTGCACTTTTTTAAACAACTTTAGACCCACTTCTTATTTAGTGAGTGTTATAAAATTCAAATTCGAGATTCTCCTATATATGAACTTCAATATCACAAACCGGAAAAATTTTTGAAAATTTTACTTTTTGAACAATAATTTATTGAACAGTCCGCCATGTGTTTTCAATGGGGAAATTTTATTTTTGAGAAATTTGCACATTTTGAACCAACTATAGACCCACTTCTTATTTAGTGAGTGTTTTAGAATTGGAATTGGAGATTCTCCTTTATATAAGCTTCAATATCACACACCGGAAAAAATTTTGAAAATTTTACTTTTTGAACAATAATTCATTGAACAGTCCGCCATGTGTTTTCAATTGGGAAATTTTATTTTTGAGAAAATTGCACATTTTGAACCAACTATAGACCCACTTCTTATTTAGTGAGTGTTATAAAATTGGAATTGGAGATTCTCCTATATATAAGCTTCAATATCACACACCGGAAAAAGTTTTGAAAATTTTACTTTTTGAAAAATTATTCATTGAATAGTCCATCATGTGTTTTCAATGGCGAAATCTTATTTTTGAGAAAATTGCACTTTTTAGAACAACTTTAGACCCACTTTTTATATAGTGACAGTTATAAAATTCAAATTCGAGATTCTCCTATATATGAGCTTCAATATCACAAACCGGAAAAAATTTTGAAAATTTTACTTTTTGAACAATAATTCATTGAACAGTCCGCCATGTGTTTTCAATGGGGAAATTTTATTTTTTAGAAAATTGCACTTTTTGGAACAACTTTAGATCCATTTTTTATTTAGTGAGTGTTATAAAATTGAAATTGGATATTCTCCTATATATAAGCTTCAATATCACAAACGGGAAAAAATTTTGAAAATTTTAATTTTTGAACATTTATTCATTGAATAGTCCGCCATGTGATTTCAATGGGGAATTGTATTTTCGAGAAAATTGCTCAAATGCTTTCAAATTGCGAATTGCAGTTGGATATATGTTTTATAGTTATTCTTGTACCAAATTTTAATTAAAAAAAAGTATTCTAAAAATAAAAAATTCAATTTTTCGAAAATCTTGAAATATTTCAGTTTTGAGTGTATTTGAATGGAAAATTTCATTTTGAGCAAATGGTTCCAAATTGTGTTTTTTTATTCAAAAACACATTAAAAATCAAACAAATTTCAAAATTTTGGCAAAAAAAACTATTTTTGAATAGCTCTATGAGAAGTTGAAATTTTGAAATGAAAGTGCTCAGAAACTGTTTTGAGGCTTTATTTTACGTAGCATTGCTTCGATTTTGTGTACTAGAATAATATTTCATGAGCAAATTGATGATCAGAAAGAAATCGGAAGATGACTTTTATTATCCTAGGCTACAAATTAAGGTTGAAATTCGAAAATTGAGAATTGGAAAATTGCCTAAGGATTGGCAAGTTTAATGTATATTCAAAGGAATATAAAGATTTTTTTGGCAATAACCGAATTTTGAGAAGTAAAATTTCATTTTAATAACCACTTGAATGTGGAAATCGATTCGGATGACAATTTCTGTTACCCTAGTTGCAAAATGATTGTAAAATTTTGAAAATTTAGAAGTGTGAAATTTTCCATACGGTTAACATGGGAAAAATTTTAAACGAAAATTTTGAAAGTTCAATTTTTAGGACCAACTTTAGACCCACTTCTTATTTAGTGAGTGTTACAAAATTCGAATAGGAGATTCTCCTATATATGAGCTTCAATATCACAAACCGGAAAAAATTTTGAAAATTTTACTTTTTGAAAAATAATTCATTGAACAGTCCGTCATGTGTTTTCAATGGCGAAATCTTATTTTTGAGAAAATTGCACTTTTTTAAACAACTTTAGACCCACTTCTTATTTAGTGAGTGTTATAAAATTCAAATTCGAGATTCTCCTATATATGAGCTTTAATATCACAAACCGGAAAAATTTTTGAAAATTTAACTTTTTGAACAATAATTCATTGAACAGTCCGCCATGTTTTTTCAATGGGGAAATTTTATTTTTGAGAAATTTGCACATTTTGAACCACCTATAGACCCACTTCTTATTTAGTGAGTGTTATAAAATTGGAATTGGAGATTCTCCTATATATAAACTTCAATATCACACAACGGAAAAAATTTTGAAAATTTTACTTTTTGAAAAATTATTCATTGAATAGTCCACCATGTGTTTTCAATGGGGGAATTTTATTTTTTAGAAAATTGCACTTTTTGGAACAATTTTAGACCCACTTTTTATTTAGTGAGTGTTATAAAATTGAAAATGGAGACTCTCCTATATATAAGCTTCAATATCATAAACGGGACAAAATTTTTAAAATTTTACTTTTTGAAAAATAATTCATTGAATAGTCCGTCATGTGTTTTCAATGGCGAAATCTTATTTTTGAGAAAATTGCACTTTTTTAAACAACTTTAGACCCACTTCTTATTTAGTGAGTGTTATAAAATTCAAATTCGAGATTCTCCTATATATGAACTTCAATATCACAAACCGGAAAAAATTTTGAAAATTTTACTTTTTGAACAATAATTCATTGAACAGTCCGCCATGTGTTTTCAATGGGGAAATTTTAATTTTGAGAAATTTGCACATTTTGAACTAACTATAGACCCACTTCTTATTTAGTGAGTGTTTTAGAATTGGAATTGGAGATTCTCCTATATATAAGCTTCAATATCACACATCGGAAAAAAATTTGAAAATTTTACTTTTTGAACAATAATTCATTGAACAGTCCGCCATGTGTTTTCAATTGTGAAATTTTATTTTTGAGAAAATTGCACATTTTGAACCAACTATAGACCCACTTCTTATTTAGTGAGTGTTATAAAATTGGAATTGGAGATTCTCCTATATATAAGCTTCAATATCACACACCGGAAAAAGTTTTGAAAATTTTACTTTTTGAAAAATTATTCATTGAATAGTCCATCAGGTGTTTTCAATGGCGAAATCTTATTTTTGAGAAAATTGCACTTTTTGGAACAACTTTAGACCCACTTTTTATATAGTGACAGTTATAAAATTCAAATTCGAGATTCTCCTATATATGAGCTTCAATATCCCAAACCGGAAAAAGTTTTGAAAATTTTACTTTTTGAAAAATTATTCATTGAATAGTCCATCATTTGTTTTCAATGGCGAAATCTTATTTTTGAGAAAATTGCACTTTTTGGAACAACTTTAGACCCACTTTTTATATAGTGACAATTATAAAATTCAAATTCGAGATTCTCCTATATATGAGCTTCAATATCACAAACCGGAAAAAATTTTGAAAATTTTACTTTTTGAACAATAATTCATTGAACAGTCCGCCATGTGTTTTCAATTGGGAAATTTTATTTTTTAGAAAATTGCACTTTTTGGAACAACTTTAGATCCATTTTTTATTTAGTGAGTGTTATAAAATTGAAATTGGATATTCTCCTATATATAAGCTTCAATATCACAAACGGGAAAAAATTTTGAAAATTTTAATTTTTGAACATTTATTCATTGAATAGTCCGCCATGTGATTTCAATGGGGAATTGTATTTTCGAGAAAATTGCTCAAATGCTTTCAAATTGCGAATTGCAGTTGGATATATGTTTTATAGTTATTCTTGTACCAAATTTTAATTAAAAAAAAGTATTCTAAAAATAAAAAATTCAATTTTTCGAAAATCTTGAAATATTTCAGTTTTGAGTGTATTTGAATGGAAAATTTCATTTTGAGCAAATGGTTCCAAATTGTGTTTTTTTATTCAAAAACACATTAAAAATCAAACAAATTTCAAAATTTTGGCAAAAAAAACTATTTTTGAATAGCTCTATGAGAAGTTGAAATTTTGAAATGAAAGTGCTCAGAAACTGTTTTGAGGCTTTATTTTACGTAGCATTGCTTCGATTTTGTGTACTAGAATAATATTTCATGAGCAAATTGATGATCAGAAAGAAATCGGAAGATGACTTTTATTATCCTAGGCTACAAATTAAGGTTGAAATTCGAAAATTGAGAATTGGAAAATTGCCTAAGGATTGGCAAGTTTAATGTATATTCAAAGGAATATAAAGATTTTTTTGGCAATAACCGAATTTTGAGAAGTAAAATTTCATTTTAATAACCACTTGAATGTGGAAATCGATTCGGATGACAATTTCTGTTACCCTAGTTGCAAAATGATTGTAAAATTTTGAAAATTTAGAAGTGTGAAATTTTCCATACGGTTAACATGGGAAAAATTTTAAACGAAAATTTTGAAAGTTCAATTTTTAGGACCAACTTTAGACCCACTTCTTATTTAGTGAGTGTTACAAAATTCGAATAGGAGATTCTCCTATATATGAGCTTAAATATCACAAACCGGAAAAAATTTTGAAAATTTTACTTTTTGAACAATAATTCATTGAACAGTCCGCCATGTGTTTTCAATGGCGAAATCTTATTTTTGAGAAAATTGCACTTTTTTAACCTTCTGGGGGTTAGCAAAAACCTGCTTTGTAACATGCAAAGCGACCTGGAGTCTTAACAATGCAACACCAAGAATGAATTGGCCTTCCAACAGTTCCTTCTTGAAAAGTGTCAAGGTATATTTCCTCTCCCCTTTTCCAGCTTCAAGTGTGGTGGTTCACTTCTTTTGTAGTCTCAAAGGGGCGTATTGAAGGTGGGGTGGTCAACAAAGCATGAAGACCCCTCACTGATGCTTCCCCCTAGGTATACAGGTGTTTTTTTTATCTAGTCAAGAAACTAGAAAGGACCCTCTTCTCTTTACAAATACTGAAGTGATACTTTTTGCTCTTGCTTACGTTATGCAATTATTATACGTGTTTTTAATTTTTTTTTATTTTTTATTATTAATTGATTTTAATCATATTGGTTTTATTTTCTCACCTATGTTTTTTATCAAGCTATGTGTTAGTGCGTAAGGTTGAACAAAGTCAACTCTTTTTCATTTCTTTAACATTATTGCTTTCTTGGATGTTTGAAGTTTAAACATATTGGTCGTTCAAACTTCAATGGTGTGTTCAAGGCCTAATTACACACCTTAAAATAAGAATATTTGCCAATTGTTATTGCGGTAAAGATTCACTTCTTCCTTAGCTTTGTAGATACTTAGTAATCCCGGACCTCTATTTTAATCGTACTTAATTTTATTATTAATTGGTAGTATTTTCTGGTGATAAGCAATCTAATAATAGTCGAATCATTTATATATATCTCATCACTCAAAACTGCACTACTTTGATTGGAGAAAGACAGCGATTTTATTGAATGTTTCCATTTGCTAACGTTATGACGGTATATTCTGTAATTTTGTGGGTCTTATGAAAGGAAAATGGTTCCTCTTATGTTTATGAAAATGGTCCTCGTCAATTTTTTTTCACATTCTTTAGGAAGTAACTTTCCTTTCAACTTTGTAGTGTTCCTTACCCAAAACGTAAAGAAAGACAATCATATAAAATCACTTTTATGCCTATTTTTTTATCCGAAAAATTAGGCCATTTTGTGATTGTTAGAACGATCGAAAAGAAATTCACCACCGCATCCTTGTGTAAAAATACCCCAAAATGATACAAATAAAACAATTTTTAACTTATTACACTTTGAATTACATTGTTTTCAGTTTCAAACAGCTTAATTCTACGAATTTTAGAACCGAAATATTAGAGTCTTAAGAAAATTTAAAAAAATTGAATCTACTTAAAAATGCTTGATTTAATTTTTTTAATAGTAAAACGCAAAAATATAAAGTTTTATTGACTTTAGCTGAAATTTTATTTTTTTAGGTATAGTTTCTGAATTAATTAGGGAATTTAAAATATAACAATCACTTCCAGCAAAATTACGCTTTAATAAATCTTTCAATATTAATTAAATTAAATTCTAAAGGAAGGAATAATCACTAAAACCCTCTAACTAATTATGTTAGTAAGACTAAATTCTTACTATGCTTAATTTGGCGAATGCTATAAAAAATAAAACTTAATTGATAGAAAAATTATCTTTACCTTATATCGCATATAGAAGTCAATTTATTTATTTAAAAAACACAATTAAAAAAAAAATAATAATAATTTCATTTTAACGTACATCGGTAAAAATATGCCCAAAACCTCTTTTTGAAAGCTACTTTGAATCACATTTACAATCATCTGCTAATTTTTATAGCTATCATGAGTAAGAAAAGGAAAACGTATCAAGATATGAAAATAAATCAATTAATTAGCTGTTGATTTACTTATTATTCCCTTAGAAAATAAGAATTTCCCGGGAAGATCAATCTCTCAATTTGTTTCTAAATAGCTTTTACTACATGCATTTCAGAATAATTTTTAAACGTTATACATTCTTTACTGGGAAAATTACTAGCTGTTCCAAAATTCTTGTTTCCAGATTGAATTTTCCTGATACTTTGAAAAATTTTGAACAATATGAGACTATTTCATCTTCAATTTAAAGTTGTTTTTTTTTTAAAGTGTTAAAAAAAGCTTGATTTACCGATTTTCAAGATAAATGCCTACTTAACATTTCTAGAAAGTATTAAAAATCTGTTTAAGAACTAGGAGTATTTTCTTAGAAAATGTATTTTGTCTTAACAATTACATAATTTGTTTGAAATTTTATTACAAATGATCATGTTACCAGATTTTTCAGGTTTTGTAGGAAACTGTATTCATCAGCAAGTATTCTTGGCTAATTTTAAATTTCAAACAAAATTTACTCGCTAAATTTTTGCAGCAGATTAACTGTATATTTACAATTTACCAGGTTGCTTAGAATAAAAAAAATTAGCATTGGAAAGCTTTGACAAATTTTTGACATTGTGAAAATAGCTTCACACAAATCAAGGAAATATTTCTAGAGATATTTTTAGACATACAGGTCACATTTATAATCTCCTTTTAATTCAATTAAAATGTAACTTTTTGTTCGATATAGAAAAATTTAGTTGTATACTTATTAGAAGTTTGTTGCACATTTATTAGTTTCTGAATAAATTAAGTGCAATCAGGCACTTTTTCTTAATTCAGAAACAGCTTTTATATTGTGCAATAAAACACTTGTATAAAACTAAAACAAATTTCTTGCAATACATAACGTAGCTGTTTCAAGAACAGTGGTAGAAGTTTAATATTAAGTAATTATTAATGATGTAAAACATTTCTCAAAGTATGATTAGAAATTTGTTCACAACTTGGTTATTTTACTAAAATAATTGTCATAAAATATTTAGCTCAATTTTGCTATTATTTATTGAACCTTAAATGAAATAAAATAGTCAATGTATATAATGAAACATTCAATTTTTTTTCCACTGCTTACTGATGACCAATAAATATGTGAGGGATTAACAAGATTACCAACTTTTAATACCTTTAATTTGGTACTTGTTTGAAGTTGCTATATATGTAAACATTTCTTTGGCAGATTATGAATACATATTATTAAAGACATTATCCTACTAAAAATTAAATAAATCTGAAGTATAAATCAAAACTTACGTCTCTTTACATAAATGTCTATGAAAATACGTTATATTAAAGGCTACGATGGTTAGATGAAAACAAAATATTTCCAGTTTAGAAACATAGACATCACCAATAAATAATTAAATATTTTTCTTGGAAACACATATAGTAATAAAATTGTAATAATCAAAGCAAATAGAAAAAAAAACATTTTATTTCATAAAGATCAAGAAAATAGTATTAAAATTTTAAATATTTTAGACAGACGACATGAACTTACATTTCACATTTACACAATTTAAAATCTCCCCAACAAAGATCTTTCACCACAAAAAGAAACGTTTGATAGGCTATTAAGGAACATCAAGAAACAATCACATAAATTAAATCTCATGAGCTCAAATATTTATAACAAATAATGAAGTCTATTCTAATTTCAAAATGTTTTAAACTTATATATATTACGATTTAATGCATCTAGTTTAAAAATCTGGCAATTTGTAAGAAAATAACAATCCAATCATTGAAGATACTTGATATCTATGTATTAATAAGTAATGAAAGAAATGATTAGTAAGGACAATTTTAAACAGGTTTAAAGTTCCAAAACTGTGTGGTAAATTCTGAAACAAGGTACCACGCATAATCCTACGTTGCAGTCTTGGCATTGGTATCTGGTTTCTCGCCTCACCCTTTTCCCATTTTCATTTATTTTTAAATGGCATACTGCACATTTACGAGATGGGTTCTTTTTCGTAAGGCCCGTGTCTGGAACGTGCGAGGGGAAGTGCCTGCCCGTCAAACGTACTACATTTTCGGAAATTTTTGAGGAGTTTCCTCTTTGTGTACATACTTCGGAAGGACCGCTTTCTTCGACTAACCTTTCAATTAGTCGCATGCGAAAGTCAACATGCTTATTGGTTCCACCCGTTTTCTTGTATAGTACAAAGGAGTTCCAGACCGCCTGATTTATGAGATGCCGAAATATTTTTTTATAATATTTTCTTTGTTGATTTCTCATAACCGGATAGTAGGAGATGCATTGATCGGCCTTGTCTACTCCACCCATTTGATGATTATAGTCGGCGATCACTGAAGGTTTTAATTTGGTAGATTTCGTCTTCTGACTAGTCACGGTAACCATTGACGCATTGTGTATTGTGCTTATCATGCATACATCTTTCTTGTCCTTCCATTTCAACGCACACATTTTTCCTTTTTGGAAGGCAATTACTTCGCCTTTTTTGAGACGTTCCTCACGAAGTTCTTTCGGTAAGTTTTTTCTGTCCTTTCGCAAGGTTCCAATGAGATCAGTCTTTTCTGCAATTAGCATTTCTGCCAATTCTGGAGACGAATAAAAATTGTCAGTTGTCAAGGAATACCCTTGCCCTAACAATTCGTGCACAAGCGTCATTACGCTTTTTGTAGAGACACCATATTCTTTATATTCCTCCTTAAAAGGCGTATCTTTACCTGTGTAAATTAAATAGTTCCAAATATAGCCACTCTCCGATTCACACAGCTGGTATGATTTTATTCCAAAACGGGCTCTTTTGGTTGGAATATATTGCTTCCATCCAAGAAGGCCCTTGTATGCCATAAGAGACTCATCAATCGAAATGTTCTTTTCAGGGACATAGACCTTCTTGAACTTTTCCACTAGCCTGCTTTGTACGTCGAATATCTTACGCAGTTTTGGATGTGGGTGCTGATTTTTATCAAAAGTGCTGGTGTCCTCGAAGTGAAGAAATTTCATTAGCAACCCATATCTTTGTTGAGACATTACACTGCCAAAAAAAGGGGTATTTAAAACAGGTCTTTTTGCCCAAAACCACTTCTCTACTGGCTTCTGGACCAATCCTTGTGCCAGTAGAAGAGCAATAAATCGTTTAATCTCATTATTTGTTGTTTCCTTCCACTTTAGTGCTCTTGAAGAAGGCGTCAGTTCCGTCGTTTCGAAATACTCGGCAGCATATCTGTTTGTCTCGTTCACAATGTACGAAAACATCTCATCGTCAAAAAAAAGTGTAAAAAATGACATAGGGTCATCTGCATCGGAAACTGAAACTTTCATTCCTGGACTTCCGTTGAAAGGGAAACTTGGTGGAGCTGGTGGTAAAAGGGATAAGTTTACTCGACACCAATCTCTTGCTTCATTAAGATCGCCATCGTCTGTTTCACTTCCAGAAGACAGTTCACAATCGCTATCAGAAGAGCTTCTAAGAATTTCAGCATCCGAATCGGAATCCATTTCTCGATAAATATTTAAAAGACAAACAGAATTAGAGCAGAATACTGGTGATTCTGGCGAATACTGAACATGAACAATTTGTTCTGTCGTCTGAATGTTGAGTGCAACAAAATATGTAGTAAACTGGTTGGTCATGTCGTTGGACATAATGAAAGCTGTTTTGAAAGGAAGAAAGAACCATTTCCTTTGTTAGGTTAAGATTTATGGAAGCATAAGTACGGGTTAAAAAATGCATGAATCATATTGTTTGTCCATAGAAGTACCATTTCATTGTATATTTCAAGACTATAATACATCAACAGAAGAGAGAAAAAACTACATGCCACTATAGTTGTTGATGATTTTGTTACAATAACTAGAAACTCCCTTTTTTCCGAAAACGGCCCAACTTACAAATGCAGGGTCTCAGTGCATAAACCCTAATTGGGACCCCCTCCTCGTGATAAATTTACTTCGTAAGAACATTATACCAATAAACGAGGCCTTACACACCAATTGAAATAAAATAAAGATTGTTAGAACAATAATTTCGTTAAGCAAAAATTGCATTAAATGAATTGCACAGGAAATGACATGCATTACAGTAAAATGAATTTATGGGTATTCTAAAAATATCCGAGAAGGCATACAATCAATTATAAAAGCTGCCAAATTGTAAAAAATATTATATACAATTGAATTAAAAGGGATATTTTTCTCTACATTCCTATAAACATACTTAAGTTCGTAAAAAATAGTTAAATGCATCCAAATAAAACATATAGTAATTGCATAATGTAGATGTTGCATATGCTTGCGGACAATAGGTAACACGAGTATCTACTTAACGAAGAAAAAAAAAGCTTTAAATAAACTTCTTTTTTCAAATTTCGGTATCCGGATCAATTAGGGGGTAGGGGCCTCAAAGTTTGAGCACGTGCCCCAATTCCCTTGTGGAAAATCAGGCCCTGATTCCGAAAGGTAAATGTCAAAGATGTTACAAATAATGCATTTTCATAATTATTATACATACATTGTCCATTAAGTTATTTGTATCGTTATGCATCTTCTAACTAATAAATCTAATATCCTAATATAAAATTCAATATCCGAAAATAAAATTAAGATATTGAATAGCGTCGCATTCAATTTTATTTCAATTCGATATTTTTTTAGATCATGATTATCCAAAGAAATAAAAATCCATTTAAAGAATATGCTTTTTTTTAATTAATAAAAATAAAAGGAATCAGTTTTATGTTTTGCGGCGACACCCAGTCTATTAGAAAAAACACGTGAGAAAAATATAAGTTAGCACAGTTACAATTTAAAAATTTGGGGAAATAAAGGGGGGGGGGGTACTATAGTATTAATTAATAGGATGATTTTGTATTTTGAGAAATTATATCCGATTGTCAATTCCCAAAAATGTATTGCTTTTGGAAATGATCGATATCCTGAAATCTATTTTGTAAATTCGTTGAACATTTCTTAGAAGGTTGGTTTTTGTTTTATTTTTGTAAATGCAATATTTTTTCATGGCAAAAAAAATTATTTTTGTGCCTTTTTCTTATCAGAGTTCAAACGCAATATAAACGGTTGAGAACAACTGGTTGTGCGTATTTAATGACATGACTTTACATGAACAGATTTAAAGTGAGTAAATAAAGCAAAAAACCTTTGAAACTTAGGTTTTATCATAAAAATGTAAAAGAAATCAGAGTTTTTGAAAAGGCTTTTCAAATAAAGTACAGTAATTAAGAAAAACTAGTTTAATTTTTAGTAAATTATTCAATTATTGATCCAAAAAGTACAGTTATATAAATTTATTTAAAACTTACAATTTTGTTTCTTACAGGTATCACTAAAGAGTTCCATATTTACTACCCATAAGTACCCTTAACTTGTAAGAGATACCATATTTTATTTCTTTTCCTTTCCATACCCACACAGTTAACTGGTACAATGTGTCTTTTCTAACATGCTTATGTCTTTATAATATGCATATATAAACACTACACCATTTGAACTCGTGAAACTCTTATCTTAACTATTTTCATCCCTATTCACTAACGTTTGTACTATTCTACTACGAGCTAGCAGAGTGTTTCTTTGTTCTCTTTGAAATAACTGAAGTTAGAAGTAGTGGTAATTGCCCTATTTTAGGCAGTTATAAAACTATGAATGATAATACCCTTCCTACGTATAAAAATATAATGAGACATTACCATTTTCTAAGAAATACGCTTAAATGTGAAAATATAGGTTATTATCCATCACAAGTCAGATTGCAAATGTTTTTGTCGAGAAGTTGATCAAATTGATAAATATTTGGAATAAAGCATTTCTCTCAACAATTGCTCATAAAGCCTTTGTCAAGAGTATAATACAGAACAATTCCGCAATTTTAAAAAAAGCTACAAAGAAAATGTGTCTCTTTCAAAAAGAAAACTGAAGTAATCCAATTTTGATTTCAACGAGTTTTTGACATATGTTCATGCAAATGCAAAGATTTCACTGCTTGTAAATAATGTGCACGAGAAAAAAAGTTTCTGTTCAGGAACAATAATTTTTTATTGATCAAAGAACAGAGAGACGTATAGTAATTGGAGGACTTGATAAAAATGCCTCTGAAGTTCCGAGGAAAAGATTATCCAGAAAGCACAAAAGAGATGAAATTGCTAATAAGAAAATTCAAAATCGGGAGCAATTTGATTCAAGACTTCCATTTGAAGATGGTTCTTCCGATAAGAATCCAGATTTTTCAGTTAACTTACCCAATTATCAATTGAAGGTAGATGAAGCGAGTATTAGTAGGTTAGTAGCTTGCAAAGGCACTGATTACAAATGCAGTTTCCAACCGTCATCATCAATTCCCCTTCTATGTTATGCATTTTCATGAAAAATGACAATGTTCGAGATTTTGAATCTTTAAATAATTGCTTCACATAATTCATATTTTATATACTTGTTTAGAGTACCTTATATAAATTATTACGCATGCTGACATTTATGTTTTTGTATTTTAAATATTTTTTCTAAAATTTTCGATTTTAGGAATTTTTTATGAAAAATTCCTATTTGGGGGACCTCTGAGGCACACTTAGATATTTTTTGAAGAACTTTATATTTTAGGATCCTGTAATGTACTCCAAATGGCCACTAAAAAACATAGTGCCAAAACAAATTTCGATCCTCCCCTGTTTTCGATCCACCCTACACCTCAGGGTTATTAATCTTTAGTTCAATTTTCCCGCCACAAATATATTTGCATAACATTTCTAAAACCAATAAATAATTACTTCGAAAAACAGAGCTAAGCTTTGATTTTGATATTTCCGAAATAAAAAGTATTTAAATGCTTATCCATGCACATATGCTCTAAATATATATTGTTAGCGAAGTCTTCCGATGCAATAATTTTAATTCAGTACTTGAACAAATAGCAATAAACTTACACTGTAACCTTTAATATTTTTAATCAATAATTTTAATCAAAATATTTTAGAGTTTAAACAATCCTTCCTTCAATTAAATTTTTTAAAAACTGATCAATTAATTAATTTATGTCGTCATATATGACCGAAGAAAAGTTGACTAGCACCCAATAAAATGGATCTGCTTTCCCGTGCAAATAATCCTGCTTACGTTTATTCATGCCCAAGGCAAGATGATAGGTTTTCGCGAATTTTTAACTAAAAGAAAGTATTTTTTTTCTCTTGGTTAATGGTTGAAAAATCGTTTTTTGCTTTACTTAAATATTTTTTGCATTTACACTTGTAGAATTCACTTTTACATGTAAATTTATTTTTAAAAACTTAATTTTGTTAATTTAAATAATAATTTCAAATTATTAATGAGACCTTAGGTTTTTCAAACGGCGAGAGCTACTCTACTTCTGAACATTGTTTAAAGTAGGATATGTTTTATTTGAGAATAAATATTCTTTTTCCATAACATCACTATACTGAAACTAAATAATAATAAAATTATCAATAGATTATGGTTAAGTTAGTCACTATAGTTTGCAAAGCGCAATTAAATTAAATGAGTTGTAAGGACACTTGTAAAATGATTTGTATATTTTTAAAGTTCACACAAGTACCATAATATCCATTGTAATAGAATTTATATCTAACACAGATTTATTTACGGAAGTTTTTAAAAAAAAGTTGTTAATTCCAGCACTATTAAATACAGGCACATAATTGGAATAAATTACAATAACGTCGAAAAGTTCAATTTGAATAATAATATCTTCGCCAACACAAACAAACAAGTCCCCCACTCCATATTGTCTCTCATTATCACTTAACATCATACAGGAATGTTAGCTACTGATGTTCAAAATAGAGCATTCTTTCCCCCTCTAACCTGCCTTGAAGGGAAACCATTTGCTATTCATCAGAAATACCCCCTACCTAAAACTTGTCGTCACGGAGGGTGAACTTTGAACCACCTGGTCAATTAGGATAGAAGGAGGGGAAAGCACTATTCGGAAATATACGCCTATGACACTCTAGAGGAGGGTTCGACTCAGTGGAAATATACGTATGCAGCACTTTGAAGAAGAAACTAGTTGCACGGCTTTTTACGCCCGTGACGCTTTGGATCAGGTATCATGGTTACGGATATATACGCCCGTAACGCTCAGAGGGTTAAACAACTTTAGACCCACTTCTTATTTAGTGAGTGTTATAAAATTCAAATTCGAGATTCTCCTATATATGAGCTTTAATATCACAAACCGGAAAAATTTTTGAAAATTTAACTTTTTGAACAATAATTCATTGAACAGTCCGCCATGTGTTTTCAATGGGGAAATTTTATTTTTGAGAAATTTGCACATTTTGAACCACCTATAGACCCACTTCTTATTTAGTGAGTGTTATAAAATTGGAATTGGAGATTCTCCTATATATAAGCTTCAATATCACTCACCGGAAAAAATTTTGAAAATTTTACTTTTTGAACAATAATTTATTGAACAGTCCGCCATGTGTTTTCAATTGTAAAATTTTATTTTTGAGAAAATTGCACATTTTGAACCAACTATAGACCCACTTCTTATTTAGTGAGTGTTATAAAATTGGAATTGGAGATTCTCCTACATATAAACTTCAATATCACACAACGGAAAAAATTTTGAAAATTTTACTTTTTGAAAAATTATTCATTGAATAGTCCGTCATGTGTTTTCAATGGCGAAATCTTATTTTTTAGAAAATTGCACTTTTTGGAACAACTTTAGACCCACTTTTTATTTAGTGAATGTTATAAAATTGAAATTGGATATTCTCCTATATATAAGCTTCAATATCACAAACGGGAAAAAATTTTGAAAATTTTAATTTTTGAACAATTATTCATTGAATAGTCCGCCATGTGATTTCAATGGGGAATTGTATTTTCGAGAAAATTCCTCAAATGCTTTCAAATTGCGAATTGCAGTTGGATATATGAAATTGGATATTCTCCTATATATAAGCTTCAATATCACAAACGGGAAAAAATTTTGAAAATTTTACTTTTTGAAAAATTATTCATTGAATAGTCCGTCATGTGTTTTCAATGGCGAAATCTTATTTTTGAGAAAATTGCACTTTTTGGAACAACTTTAGACCCACTTCTTATTTAGTGAGTGTTATAAAATTGGAATTGGAGATTCTCCTATATATAAGCTTCAATGCCACACACTGAAAAAAAATTGAAAATTTTAATTTTTGAACAATTATTCATTGAATAGTCCACCATGTGTTTTCAATGGGGGAATTTTATTTTTTAGAAAATTGCACTTTTTGGAACAACTTTAGATCCACTTTTTATTTAGTGAGTGTTATAAAATTGGAATTGGAGATTCTCCTATATATAAGATTTAATATCACAAACGTTAAAAAATTTTGAAAATTTTCCTTTTTGAAAAATTATTCATTGAATAGTCCTTCATGTGTTTTCAATGGGGAATTGTATTTTCGAGAAAATTGCTCAAATGCTTTCAAATTGCGAATTGCAGTTGGATAAATGTTTATAGTTATTCTTGTACAAAATTTTAATTAAAAAAAAGTATTCTAAAAATAAAAAATTCAATATTTCGAAAATCTTGAAATATTTCAGTTTTGAGTGTATTTGAATGGAAAATTTCATTTTTAACAAATGGTTCCAAATTGTGTTTTTTTATTCAAAAACACATTAAAAATCAAACAAATTTCAAAATTTTAGCAAAAAAACTATTTTTGAATAGCTCTATGAGAAGTTGAAATTTTGAAACGAAAGCGCTCAGAAACTGTTTTGAGGCTTTATTTTACGTAGCAATGCTTCGATTTTGTGTACTAAAATAATATTTCATGAGCAAATTGATGATCAGAAAGAAATCGGAAGATGACTTTTATTATCCTAGAATACAAATTAAGGTTAAAATTCGAAAATTGAGAATTGTAAAATTGCCTAAGGATTGGCAAGTTTAATGTATATTCAAAGGGATATAAAGATTTTTTTGGCAATAACCGAATTTTAAGAAGTTAAATTTCATTTTAATAACCACTTAAATGTGGAAATCGATTCGGATGACAATTTCTGTTAACCTAGTTGCAAAATGATTGTAAAATTTTGAAAATTTAGAAGTGTGAAATTTTCCATACTGAAATTTTAAGAAATTTTAAGAATGGGAAAAATTTTAAACGAAAATTTTGAAAGTTCAATTTTTAGGACCAACTTTAGACACACTTCTTATTTAGTGAGTGTTATAAAATTCGAATAGGAGATTCTCCTATATATGAGCTTCAATATCACAAACCGGAAAAATTTTTGAAAATTTTACTTTTTGAACAATAATTCATTGAACAGTCCGCCATGTGTTTTCAATGGCGAAATCTTATATTTGAGAAAATTGCACTTTTTTAAACAACTTTAGACCCACTTCTTATTTAGTGAGTGTTATAAAATTCAAATTCGATATTCTGCTATATATGAGCTTCAATATCACAAACCGGAAAAAATTTTGAAAATTTTACTTTTTGAACAATAATTCATTGAACAATCCGCCATGTGTTTTCAATGGGGAAATTTTATTTTTGAGAAATTTGCACATTTTGAACCAACTATAGACCCACTTCTTATTTAGTGAGTGTTTTAGAATTGGAATTGGAGATTCTCCTATATATAAGCTTCAATATCACAAACGGGAAAAAATTTTGAAAATTTTAATTTTTGAACAATTATTCATTGAATAATCCGTCATGTGTTTTCAATGGGGGAATTTTATTTTTTAGAAAATTTCACTTTTTGGAACAACTTTAGATCCACTTTTTATTTAGTGAGTGTTATAAAATTGGAATTGGAGATTCTTCTATATATAAGCTTTAATATCACACACGGGAAAAAATTTTGAAAATTTTAATTTTTGAACAATTATTCATTGAATAGTCCACCATGTGTTTTCAATGGAGGAATTTTATTTTTTAGAAAATTGCACTTTTTGGAACAACTTTAGACCCACTTTTTATTTAGTTAATGTTATAAAATTGAAATTGGATATTCTCCTATATATAAGCTTCAATATCACAAACGGGAAAAAATTTTGAAAATTTTAATTTTTGAACAATTATTCATTGAATAATCCGTCATGTGTTTTCAATGGCGAAATCTTATTTTTGAGAAAATTGCACTTTTTGGAACAACTTTAGACCCACTTCTTATTTAGTGAGTCTTATAAAATTCAAATTCGAGATTCTCCTATATATGAGCTTCAATATCACAAACCGGAAAAAATTTTGAAAATTTTACTTTTTGAACAATAATTCATTGAACAGTCCGCCATGTGTTTTCAATTGGGAAATTTTATTTTTTAGAAAATTGCACTTTTTGGAACAACTTTAGACCCACTTTTTATTTAGTGAATGTTATAAAATTGAAATTGGATATTCTCCTATATATAAGCTTCAATATCACAAACGGGAAAAAATTTTGAAAATTTTAATTTTTGAACAATTATTCATTGAATAATCCGTCATGTGTTTTCAATGGGGGAATTTTATTTTTTAGAAAATTTCACTTTTTGGAACAACTTTAGATCCACTTTTTATTTAGTGAGTGTTATAAAATTGGAATTGGAGATTCTTCTATATATAAGCTTTAATATCACACACGGGAAAAAATTTTGAAAATTTTAATTTTTGAACAATTATTCATTGAATAGTCCACCATGTGTTTTCAATGGGGGAATTTTATTTTTTAGAAAATTGCACTTTTTGGAACAACTTTAGACCCACTTTTTATTTAGTGAATGTTATAAAATTGAAATTGGATATTCTCCTATATATAAGCTTCAATATCACAAACGGTAAAAAATTTTGAAAATTTTAATTTTTGAACAATTATTCATTGAATAATCCGTCATGTGTTTTCAATGGCGAAATCTTATTTTTGAGAAAATTGCACTTTTTGGAACAACTTTAGACCCACTTCTTATTTAGTGAGTCTTATAAAATTCAAATTCGAGATTCTCCTATATATGAGCTTCAATATCACAAACCGGAAAAAATTTTGAAAATTTTACTTTTTGAACAATAATTCATTGAACAGTCCGCCATGTGTTTTCAATGGGGAAATTTTATTTTTTAGAAAATTGCACTTTTTGGAACAACTTTAGACCCACTTCTTATTTAGTGTGTGTTATAAAATTGGAATTGGAGATTCTCCTATATATAAGCTTCAATACCACACACTGGAAAAAATTTTGAAAATTTTAATTTTTGAACAATTATTCATTGAATAGTCCACCATGTGTTTTCAATGGGGGAATTGTATTTTTTAGAAAATTTCACTTTTTGGAACAACTTTAGATCCACTTTTTATTTAGTGAGTGTTATAAAATTGGAATTGGAGATTCTCCTATATATAAGCTTTAATATCACACACGGGAAAAAATTTTGAAAATTTTAATTTTTGAACAATTATTCATTGAATAGTCCATTATGTGTTTTCAATAGGGGAATTTTATTTTTTAGAAAATTGCACTTTTTGGAACAATTTTAGATCCACTTTTTATTTAGTGAGTGTTATAAAATTGGAATTGGAGATTCTCCTATATATAAGATTTAATATCACAAACGTTAAAAAATTTTGAAAATTTTCCTTTTTGAAAAATTATTCATTGAATAGTCCTTCATGTGTTTTCAATGGGGAATTGTATTTTCGAGAAAATTGCTCAAATGCTTTCAAATTGCGAATTGCAGTTGGATAAACGTTTATAGTTATTCTTGTACAAAATTTTAATTAAAAAAAAGTATTCTAAAAATAAAAAATTCAATATTTCGAAAATCTTGAAATATTTCAGTTTTGAGTGTATTTGAATGGAAAATTTCATTTTTAACAAATGGTTCCAAATTGTGTTTTTTTATTCAAAAACACATTAAAAATCAAACAAATTTCAAAATTTTAGCAAAAAAACAATTTTTGAGTAGCTCTATGAGAAGTTGAAATTTTGAAACGAAAGCGCTCAGAAACTGTTTTGAGGCTTTATTTTACGTAGCAATGCTTCGATTTTGAGTACTAAAATAATATTTCATGAGCAAATTGATGATCAGAAAGAAATCGGAAGATGACTTTTATTATCCTAGAATACAAATTAAGGTTAAAATTCGAAAATTGAGAATTGTAAAATTGCCTAAGGATTGGCAAGTTTAATGTATATTCAAAGGGATATAAAGATTTTTTTGGCAATAACCGAATTTTAAGAAGTAAAATTTCATTTTAATAACCACTTGAATGTGGAAATCGATTCGGATGACAATTTCTGTTCACCTAGTTGCAAAATGATTGTAAAATTTTGAAAATTTAGAAGTGTGAAATTTTAGATACTGAAATTTTAAGAAATTTTAAGAATGGGAAAAATTTTAAACGAAAATTTTGAAAGTTCAATTTTTAGGACCAACTTTAGACACACTTCTTATTTAGTGAGTGTTATAAAATTCGAATAGGAGATTCTCCTATATATGAGCTTCAATATCACAAACCGGAAAAAATTTTGAAAATTTTACTTTTTGAACAATAATTCATTGAACAGTCCGCCATGTGTTTTCAATGGCGAAATCTTATTTTTGAGAAAATTGCACTTTTTTAAACAACTTTAGACCCATTTCTTATTTAGTGAGTGTTATAAAATTCAAATTCGATATTCTGGTATATATGAGCTTCAATATCACAAACCGGAAAAAATTTTGAAAATTTTACTTTTTGAACAATAATTCATTGAACAGTCCGCCATGTGTTTTCAATGGGGAAATTTTATTTTTGAGAAATTTGCACATTTTGAACCAACTATAGACCCACTTCTTATTTAGTGAGTGTTATAAAATTCAAATTCGAGATTCTCCTATATATGAGCTTCAATATCACAAACCGGAAAAAATTTTGAAAATTTTACTTTTTGAACAATAATTCATTGAACAGTCCGCCATGTGTTTTCAATGGGGAAATTTTATTTTTTAGAAAATTGCACTTTTTGGAACAACTTTAGACCCACTTTTTATTTAGTGAATGTTATAAAATTGAAATTGGATATTCTCCTATATATAAGCTTCAATATCACAAACGGGAAAAAATTTTGAAAATTTTAATTTTTGAACAATTATTCATTGAATAATCCGTCATGTGTTTTCAATGGGGGAATTTTATTTTTTAGAAAATTTCACTTTTTGGAACAACTCTAGATCCACTTTTTATTTAGTGAGTGTTAGAAAATTGGAATTGGAGATTCTTCTATATATAAGCTTTAATATCACACACGGGAAAAAATTTTGAAAATTTTAATTTTTGAACAATTATTCATTGAATAGTCCACCATGTGTTTTCAATGGGGGAATTTTATTTTTTAGAAAGTGCACTTTTTGGAACAACTTTAGACCCACTTTTTATTTAGTGAATGTTATAAAATTGAAATTGGATATTCTCCTATATATAAGCTTCAATATCACAAACGGGAAAAAATTTTGAAAATTTTAATTTTTGAACAATTATTCATTGAATAATCCGTCATGTGTTTTCAATGGCAAAATCTTATTTTTGAGAAAATTGCACTTTTTGGAACAACTTTAGACCCACTTCTTATTTAGTGAGTCTTATAAAATTCAAATTCGAGATTCTCCTATATATGAGCTTCAATATCACACACGAAAAAATTTTGAAAATTTTAATTTTTGAACAATTATTCATTGAATAGTCCACCATGTGTTTTCAATGGGGGAATTTTATTTTTTAGAAAATTGCACTTTTTGGAACCATTTTAGACCCACTTTTTATTTAGTGAGTGTTATAAAATTGAAAATGGAGACTCTCCTATATATAAGCTTCAATATCATAAACGGGAAAAAATTATGAAAATTTTACTTTTTGAACAATTATTCATTGAATAGTCCGCCATGTGATTTCAATGGGGAATTGTATTTTCAAGAAAATTGCTCTAAAGCTTTCAAATTGCGAATTGCAGTTGGATATATGTTTTATAATTATTCTTGTACCAAATTTTAATTAAAAAAAAATATTCTAAAAATAAAAAATTCAATTTTTCGTAAATCTTGAAATATTTCAATTTTGAGTGTATTTGAATGAAAAATTTCATTTTTAACAAATGGTTCCAAATTGTGTTTTTTTATTCAAAAACACATTAAAAATCAAACAAATTTCAAAATTTTGGCAAAAAAAAACTATTTTTGAATAGCTCTATGAGAAGTTGAAATTTTGAAACGAAAGCGCTCAGAAACTGTTTTGAGGCTTTATTTTACGTAGCATTGCTTCGATTTTGTGTACTAAAATAATATTTCATGAGCAAATTGATGATCAGAAAGAAATCGGAAGATGACTTGTATTTTCCTAGGCTACAAATTAAGGTTAAAATTCGAAAATTGAGAATTGGAAAATTGCCTAAGGATTGGCAAGTTTAATGTATATTCAAAGGGATATAAAGATTTTTTTGGCAATAACGGAATTTTGAGAAGTAAAATTTCATTTTAATTACCACTTGAATGTGGAAATCGATTCGGATGACAATTTCTGTTACCCTAGTTGAAAAATGATTGTAAAATTTTGAAAATTTCGAAGTGTGAAATTTTCCTTACGGTTAACATGGGAAAAATTTTAAACGAAAATTTTGAAAGTTCAATTTTTAGGACAAACATTAGACCCACTTCTTATTTAGTGAAAGTTATAAAATTCGAATATGAGATTCTCCTACATATGAGCTTCAATATCACAAACCGGAAAAAATTTTGAAAATTTTACTTTTTGAACAATAATTCATTGAACAGTCCGCCATGTGTTTTCAATGGGGAAATTTTATTTTTTAGAAAATTGCACTTTTTGGAACAACTTTAGACCCACTTTTTATTTAGTGAGTGTTATAAAATTGGAATTGCAGATTCTCCTATATATAAGCTTCAATATCACATACCGGAAAAAAATTTGAAAATTTTACTTTTTGAAAAATTATTCATTTAATAGTCCGTCATGTGTTTTCAATGGCGAAATCTTATTTTTGAGAAAATTGCACTTTTTGGAACAACTTTAGACCCACTTCTTATTTAGTGAGTGTTATAAAATTCATATTCGAGATTCTCCTATATATGAGCTTCAATATCACAAACCGGAAAAAATTTTGAAAATTTTACTTTTTGAACAATAATTCATTGAACAGTCCGCCATGTGTTTTCAATGGGGAAATTTTTATTTTTTAGAAAATTGCACTTTTTGGAACAACTTTAGACCCACTTCTTATTTAGTGAGTGTTATAAAATTGGAATTGGAGATTCTCCTATATATAAGCTTCAATACCAAACACTGGAAAAAATTTTGAAAATTTTAATTTTTGAACAATTATTCATTGAATAGTCCACCATGTGTTTTCAATGGGGGAATTTTATTTTTTAGAAAATTGCACTTTTTGGATCAATTTTAGACCCACTTTTTATTTAGTGAGTGTTATAAAATTGAAAATGGAGACTCTCCTATATATAAGCTTCAATATCATTAACGAGAAAAAATTTTGAAAATTTTTCTTTTTGAAAAATAATTCATTGAACAGTCCGTCATGTGTTTTCAATGGCGAAATCTTATTTTTGAGAAAATTGCACTTTTTTAAACAACTTTAGATCCACTTCTTATTTAGTGAGTGTTATAAAATTCAAATTCGAGATTCTCCTATATATGAACTTCAATATCACAAACCGGAAAATTTTTTGAAAATTTTACTTTTTGAAAAATAATTTATTGAACAGTCCGCCATGTGTTTTCAATGGGGAAATTTTATTTTTGAGAAATTTGCACATTTTGAACCAACTATAGACCCACTTCTTATTTAGTGAGTGTTTTAGAATTGGAATTGGAGATTCTCCTATATATAAGCTTCAATATCACACACCGGAAAAAATTTTGAAAATTTTACTTTTTGAACAATAATTCATTGAACAGTCCGCCATGTGTTTTCAATTGTGAAATTTTATTTTTGAGAAAATTGCACATTTTGAACCAACTATAGACCCACTTCTTATTTAGTGAGTGTTATATAATTGGAATTGGAGATTCTCCTATATATAAGCTTCAATATCACACACCGGAAAAAGTTTTGAAAATTTTACTTTTTGAAAAATTATTCATTGAATAGTCCATCATGTGTTTTCAATGGCGAAATATTATTTTTGAGAAAATTGCACTTTTTGGAACAACTTTAGACCCACTTTTTATATAGTGAGTGTTATAAAATTCAAATTCGATATTCTGGTATATATGAGCTTCAATATCACAAACCGGAAAAAATTTTGAAAATTTTACTTTTTGAACAATAATTCATTGAACAGTCCGCCATGTGTTTTCAATGGGGAAATTTTATTTTTGAGAAATTTGCACATTTTGAACCAACTATAGACCCACTTCTTATTTAGTGAGTGTTATAAAATTCAAATTCGAGATTCTCCTATGTATGAGCTTCAATATCACAAACCGGAAAAAATTTTGAAAATTTTACTTTTTGAACAATAATTCATTGAACAGTCCGCCATGTGTTTTCAATGGGGAAATTTTATTTTTTAGAAAATTGCACTTTTTGGAACAACTTTAGACCCACTTTTTATTTAGTGAATGTTATAAAATTGAAATTGGATATTCTCCTATATATAAGCTTCAATATCACAAACGGGAAAAAATTTTGAAAATTTTAATTTTTGAACAATTATTCATTGAATAATCCGTCATGTGTTTTCAATGGGGGAATTTTATTTTTTAGAAAATTTCACTTTTTGGAACAACTCTAGATCCACTTTTTATTTAGTGAGTGTTAGAAAATTGGAATTGGAGATTCTTCTATATATAAGCTTTAATATCACACACGGGAAAAAATTTTGAAAATTTTAATTTTTGAACAATTATTCATTGAATAGTCCACCATGTGTTTTCAATGGGGGAATTTTATTTTTTAGAAAGTGCACTTTTTGGAACAACTTTAGACCCACTTTTTATTTAGTGAATGTTATAAAATTGAAATTGGATATTCTCCTATATATAAGCTTCAATATCACAAACGGGAAAAAATTTTGAAAATTTTAATTTTTGAACAATTATTCATTGAATAATCTGTCATGTGTTTTCAATGGCGAAATCTTATTTTTGAGAAAATTGCACTTTTTGGAACAACTTTAGACCCACTTCTTATTTAGTGAGTCTTATAAAATTCAAATTCGAGATTCTCCTATATATGAGCTTCAATATCACACACGGGAAAAAATTTTGAAAATTTTAATTTTTGAACAATTATTCATTGAATAGTCCACCATGTGTTTTCAATGGGGGAAATTTATTTTTTAGAAAATTGCACTTTTTGGAACCATTTTAGACCCACTTTTTATTTAGTGAGTGTTATAAAATTGAAAATGGAGACTCTCCTATATATAAGCTTCAATATCATAAACGGGAAAAAATTATGAAAATTTTACTTTTTGAACAATTATTCATTGAATAGTCCGCCATGTGATTTCAATGGGGAATTGTATTTTCAAGAAAATTGCTCTAAAGCTTTCAAATTGCGAATTGCAGTTGGATATATGTTTTATAATTATTCTTGTACCAAATTTTAATTAAAAAAAATATTCTAAAAATAAAAAATTCAATTTTTCGTAAATCTTGAAATATTTCAATTTTGAGTGTATTTGAATGAAAAATTTCATTTTTAACAAATGGTTCCAAATTGTGTTTTTTTATTCAAAAACACATTAAAAATCAAACAAATTTCAAAATTTTGGCAAAAAAAAACTATTTTTGAATAGCTCTATGAGAAGTTGAAATTTTGAAACGAAAGCGCTCAGAAACTGTTTTGAGGCTTTATTTTACGTAGCATTGCTTCGATTTTGTGTACTAAAATAATATTTCATGAGCAAATTGATGATCAGAAAGAAATCGGAAGATGACTTGTATTTTCCTAGGCTACAAATTAAGGTTAAAATTCGAAAATTGAGAATTGGAAAATTGCCTAAGGATTGGCAAGTTTAATGTATATTCAAAGGGATATAAATATTTTTTTGGCAATAACGGAATTTTGAGAAGTAAAATTTCATTTTAATTACCACTGGAATGTGGAAATCGATTCGGATGACAATTTCTGTTACCCTAGTTGAAAAATGATTGTAAAATTTTGAAAATTTCGAAGTGTGAAATTTTCCTTACGGTTAACATGGGAAAATTTTTAAACGAAAATTTTTAAAGTTCAATTTTTAGGACAAACATTAGACCCACTTCTTATTTAGTGAAAGTTATAAAATTCGAATAGGAGATTCTCCTACATATGAGCTTCAATATCACAAACCGGAAAAAATTTTGAAAATTTTACTTTTTGAACAATAATTCATTGAACAGTCCGCCATGTGTTTTCAATGGGGAAATTTTATTTTTTAGAAAATTGCACTTTTTGGAACAACTTTAGACCCACTTTTTATTTAGTGAGTGTTATAAAATTGGAATTGCAGATTCTCCTATATATAAGCTTCAATATCACATACCGGAAAAAAATTTGAAAATTTTACTTTTTGAAAAATTATTCATTTAATAGTCCGTCATGTGTTTTCAATGGCGAAATCTTATTTTTGAGAAAATTGCACTTTTTGGAACAACTTTAGACCCACTTCTTATTTAGTGAGTGTTATAAAATTCATATTCGAGATTCTCCTATATATGAGCTTCAATATCACAAACCGGAAAAAATTTTGAAAATTTTACTTTTTGAACAATAATTCATTGAACAGTCCGCCATGTGTTTTCAATGGGGAAATTTTTATTTTTTAGAAAATTGCACTTTTTGGAACAACTTTAGACCCACTTCTTATTTAGTGAGTGTTATAAAATTGGAATTGGAGATTCTCCTATATATAAGCTTCAATACCAAACACTGGAAAAAATTTTGAAAATTTTAATTTTTGAACAATTATTCATTGAATAGTCCACCATGTGTTTTCAATGGGGGAATTTTATTTTTTAGAAAATTGCACTTTTTGGATCAATTTTAGACCCACTTTTTATTTAGTGAGTGTTATAAAATTGAAAATGGAGACTCTCCTATATATAAGCTTCAATATCATTAACGAGAAAAAATTTTGAAAATTTTTCTTTTTGAAAAATAATTCATTGAACAGTCCGTCATGTGTTTTCAATGGCGAAATCTTATTTTTGAGAAAATTGCACTTTTTTAAACAACTTTAGATCCACTTCTTATTTAGTGAGTGTTATAAAATTCAAATTCGAGATTCTCCTATATATGAACTTCAATATCACAAACCGGAAAATTTTTTGAAAATTTTACTTTTTGAAAAATAATTTATTGAACAGTCCGCCATGTGTTTTCAATGGGGAAATTTTATTTTTGAGAAATTTGCACATTTTGAACCAACTATAGACCCACTTCTTATTTAGTGAGTGTTTTAGAATTGGAATTGGAGATTCTCCTATATATAAGCTTCAATATCACACACCGGAAAAAATTTTGAAAATTTTACTTTTTGAACAATAATTCATTGAACAGTCCGCCATGTGTTTTCAATTGTGAAATTTTATTTTTGAGAAAATTGCACATTTTGAACCAACTATAGACCCACTTCTTATTTAGTGAGTGTTATATAATTGGAATTGGAGATTCTCCTATATATAAGCTTCAATATCACACACCGGAAAAAGTTTTGAAAATTTTACTTTTTGAAAAATTATTCATTGAATAGTCCATCATGTGTTTTCAATGGCGAAATATTATTTTTGAGAAAATTGCACTTTTTGGAACAACTTTAGACCCACTTTTTATATAGTGAGTGTTATAAAATTCAAATTCGAGATTCTCCTATATATGAGCTTCAATATCACACACCGGAAAAAATTTTGAAAATTTTACTTTTTGAACAATAATTCATTGAACAGTCCGCCATGTGTTTTCAATGGGGAAACTTTATTTTTTAGAAAATTGCACTTTTTGGAACAACTTTAGATCCATTTTTTATTTAGTGAGTGTTATAAAATTGAAATTGGATATTCTCCTATATATAAGCTTCAATACCACACACTGGAAAAAATTTTGAAAATTTTAATTTTTGAACAATTATTCATTGAATAGTCCACCATGTGTTTTCAATGGGGGAATTTTATTTTTTAAAAAATTGCACTTTTTGGAACAATTTTAGACCCCCTTTTTATTTAGTGAGTGTTATAAAATTGAAAATGGAGACTCTCCTATATATAAGCTTCAATATCATAAACGGGAAAAAATTTTTAAAATTTTACTTTTTGAAAAATAATTCATTGAATAGTCCGTCATGTGTTTTCAATGGCGAAATCTTATTTTTGAGAAAATTGCACTTTTTTAAACAACTTTAGACCCACTTCTTATTTAGTGAGTGTTTTAGAATTGGAATTGGAGATTCTCCTATATATAAGCTTCAATATCACACACCGGAAAAAATTTTGAAAATTTTACTTTTTGAACAATAATTCATTGAACAGTCCGCCATGTGTTTTCAATTGTGAAATTTTATTTTTGAGAAAATTGCACATTTTGAACCAACTATAGACCCACTTCTTATTTAGTGAGTGTTATAAAATTGGAATTGGAGATTCTCCTATATATAAGCTTCAATATCACACACCGGAAAAAGTTTTGAAAATTTTACTTTTTGAAAAATTATTCATTGAATAGTCCATCATGTGTTTTCAATGGCGAAATCTTATTTTTGAGAAAATTGCACTTTTTGGAACAACTTTAGACCCACTTTTTATATAGTGACAGTTATAAAATTCAAATTCGAGATTCTCCTATATATGAGCTTCAATATCACAAACCGGAAAAAATTTTGAAAATTTTACTTTTTGAACAATAAATCATTGAACAGTCCGCCATGTGTTTTCAATGGGGAAATTTTTATTTTTTAGAAAATTGCACTTTTTGGAACAACTTTAGACCCACTTCTTATTTAGTGAGTGTTATAAAATTGGAATTGGAGATTCTCCTATATATAAGCTTCAATACCAAACACTGGAAAAAATTTTGAAAATTTTAATTTTTGAACAATTATTCATTGAATAGTCCACCATGTGTTTTCAATGGGGGAATTTTATTTTTTAGAAAATTGCACTTTTTGGATCAATTTTAGACCCACTTTTTATTTAGTGAGTGTTATAAAATTGAAAATGGAGACTCTCCTATATATAAGCTTCAATATCATTAACGAGAAAAAATTTTGAAAATTTTTCTTTTTGAAAAATAATTCATTGAACAGTCCGTCATGTGTTTTCAATGGCGAAATCTTATTTTTGAGAAAATTGCACTTTTTTAAACAACTTTAGATCCACTTCTTATTTAGTGAGTGTTATAAAATTCAAATTCGAGATTCTCCTATATATGAACTTCAATATCACAAACCGGAAAATTTTTTGAAAATTTTACTTTTTGAAAAATAATTTATTGAACAGTCCGCCATGTGTTTTCAATGGGGAAATTTTATTTTTGAGAAATTTGCACATTTTGAACCAACTATAGACCCACTTCTTATTTAGTGAGTGTTTTAGAATTGGAATTGGAGATTCTCCTATATATAAGCTTCAATATCACACACCGGAAAAAATTTTGAAAATTTTACTTTTTGAACAATAATTCATTGAACAGTCCGCCATGTGTTTTCAATTGTGAAATTTTATTTTTGAGAAAATTGCACATTTTGAACCAACTATAGACCCACTTCTTATTTAGTGAGTGTTATATAATTGGAATTGGAGATTCTCCTATATATAAGCTTCAATATCACACACCGGAAAAAGTTTTGAAAATTTTACTTTTTGAACAATAATTCATTGAACAGTCCGCCATGTGTTTTCAATGGGGGAATTTTATTTTTTAAAAAATTGCACTTTTTGGAACAATTTTAGACCCCCTTTTTATTTAGTGAGTGTTATAAAATTGAAAATGGAGACTCTCCTATATATAAGCTTCAATATCATAAACGGGAAAAAATTTTTAAAATTTTACTTTTTGAAAAATAATTCATTGAATAGTCCGTCATGTGTTTTCAATGGCGAAATCTTATTTTTGAGAAAATTGCACTTTTTTAAACAACTTTAGACCCACTTCTTATTTAGTGAGTGTTTTAGAATTGGAATTGGAGATTCTCCTATATATAAGCTTCAATATCACACACCGGAAAAAATTTTGAAAATTTTACTTTTTGAACAATAATTCATTGAACAGTCCGCCATGTGTTTTCAATTGTGAAATTTTATTTTTGAGAAAATTGCACATTTTGAACCAACTATAGACCCACTTCTTATTTAGTGAGTGTTATAAAATTGGAATTGGAGATTCTCCTATATATAAGCTTCAATATCACACACCGGAAAAAGTTTTGAAAATTTTACTTTTTGAAAAATTATTCATTGAATAGTCCATCATGTGTTTTCAATGGCGAAATCTTATTTTTGAGAAAATTGCACTTTTTGGAACAACTTTAGACCCACTTTTTATATAGTGACAGTTATAAAATTCAAATTCGAGATTCTCCTATATATGAGCTTCAATATCACAAACCGGAAAAAATTTTGAAAATTTTACTTTTTGAACAATAATTCATTGAACAGTCCGCCATGTGTTTTCAATGGGGAAATTTTATTTTTTAGAAAATTGCACTTTTTGGAACAACTTTAGATCCATTTTTTATTTAGTGAGTGTTATAAAATTGAAATTGGATATTCTCCTATATATAAGCTTCAATATCACAAACGGGGAAAAATTTTGAAAATTTTAATTTTTGAACATTTATTCATTGAATAGTCCGCCATGTGATTTCCATGGGGAATTGTATTTTCGAGAAAATTGCTCAAATGCTTTCAAATTGCGAATTGCAGTTGGATATATGTTTTATAGTTATTCTTGTACCAAATTTTAATTAAAAAAAAGTATTCTAAAAATAAAAAATTCAATTTTTCGAAAATCTTGAAATATTTCAGTTTTGAGTGTATTTGAATGGAAAATTTCATTTTGAGCAAATGGTTCCAAATTGTGTTTTTTTATTCAAAAACACATTAAAAATCAAACAAATTTCAAAATTTTGGCAAAAAAAACTATTTTTGAATAGCTCTATGAGAAGTTGAAATTTTGAAATGAAAGTGCTCAGAAACTGTTTTGAGGCTTTATTTTACGTAGCATTGCTTCGATTTTGTGTACTAAAATAATATTTCATGAGCAATTTGATGATCAGAAAGAAATCGGAAGATGACTTTTATTATCCTAGGCTACAAATTAAGGTTGAAATTCGAAAATTGAGAATTGGAAAATTGCCTAAGGATTGGCAAGTTTAATGTATATTCAAAGGGATATAAAGATTTTTTGGCAATAACCGAATTTTAAGAAGTAAAATTTCATTTTAATAACCACTTAAATGTGGAAATCGATTCGGATGACAATTTCTGTTAACCTAGTTGCAAAATGATTGTAAAATTTTGAAAATTTAGAAGTGTGAAATTTTCCATACTGAAATTTTAAGAAATTTTAAGAATGGGAAACATTTTAAACGAAAATTTTGAAAGTTCAATATTTAGGACCAACTTTAGACCCACTTCTTATTTAGTGAGTGTTACAAAATTCGAATAGGAGATTCTCCTATATATGAGCTTCAATATCACAAACCGGAAAAAATTTTGAAAATTTTACTTTTTGAACAATAATTCATTGAACAGTCCGCCATGTGTTTTCAATGGGGAAATTTTATTTTTGAGAAAATTGCACATTTTGAACCAACTATAGACCCACTTCTTATTTAGTGAGTGTTATAAAATTGGAATTGGAGATTCTCCTATATATAAGCTTCAATATCAGACACCGGAAAAAGTTTTGAAAATTTTACTTTTTGAACAATTATTCATTGAATAATCCGTCATGTGTTTTCAATGGGGGAATTTTATTTTTTAGAAAATTTCACTTTTTGGAACAACTTTAGATCCACTTTTTATTTAGTGAGTGTTATAAAATTGGAATTGGAGATTCTTCTATATATAAGCTTTAATATCACACACGGGAAAAAATTTTGAAAATTTTAATTTTTGAACAATTATTCATTGAATAGTCCACCATGTGTTTTCATTGGCGAAATCTTATTTTTGAGAAAATTGCACTTTTTGGAACAACTTTAGACCCACTTCTTATTTAGTGAGTGTTATAAAATTCATATTCCAGATTCTCCTATATATGAGCTTCAATATCACAAACCGGAAAAAATTTTGAAAATTTTACTTTTTGAACAATAATTCATTGAACAGTCCGCCATGTGTTCTCAATGGGGAAATTTTATTTTTTAGAAAATTGCACTTTTTGGAACAACTTTAGACCCACTTTTTATTTAGTGAATGTTATAAAATTGAAATTGGATATTCTCCTATATATAAGCTTCAATATCACAAACGGGAAAAAATTTTGAAAATTTTAATTTTTGAACAATTATTCATTGAATAATCCGTCATGTGTTTTCAATGGGGGAATTTTATTTTTTAGAAAATTTCACTTTTTGGAACAACTTTAGATCCACTTTTTATTTAGTGAGTGTTATAAAATTGGAATTGGAGATTCTTCTATATATAAGCTTTAATATCACACACGGGAAAAAATTTTGAAAATTTTAATTTTTGAACAATTATTCATTGAATAGTCCACCATGTGTTTTCAATGGAGGAATTTTATTTTTTAGAAAATTGCACTTTTTGGAACAACTTTAGACCCACTTTTTATTTAGTGAATGTTATAAAATTGAAATTGGATATTCTCCTATATATAAGCTTCAATATCACAAACGGGAAAAAATTTTGAAAATTTTAATTTTTGAACAATTATTCATTGAATAATCCGTCATGTGTTTTCAATGGCGAAATCTTATTTTTGAGAAAATTGCACTTTTTGGAACAACTTTAGACCCACTTCTTATTTAGTGAGTCTTATAAAATTCAAATTCGAGATTCTCCTATATATGAGCTTCAATATCACAAACCGGAAAAAATTTTGAAAATTTTACTTTTTGAACAATAATTCATTGAACAGTCCGCCATGTGTTTTCAATGGGGAAATTTTATTTTTTAGAAAATTGCACTTTTTGGAACAACTTTAGACCCACTTTTTATTTAGTGAATGTTATAAAATTGAAATTGGATATTCTCCTATATATAAGCTTCAATATCACAAACGGGAAAAAATTTTGAAAATTTTAATTTTTGAACAATTATTCATTGAATAATCCGTCATGTGTTTTCAATGGGGGAATTTTATTTTTTAGAAAATTTCACTTTTTGGAACAACTTTAGATCCACTTTTTATTTAGTGAGTGTTATAAAATTGGAATTGGAGATTCTTCTATATATAAGCTTTAATATCACACACGGGAAAAAATTTTGAAAATTTTAATTTTTGAACAATTATTCATTGAATAGTCCACCATGTGTTTTCAATGGCGAAATCTTATTTTTGAGAAAATTGCACTTTTTGGAACAACTTTAGACCCACTTCTTATTTAGTGAGTGTTATAAAATTCATATTCCAGATTCTCCTATATATGAGCTTCAATATCACAAACCGGAAAAAATTTTGAAAATTTTACTTTTTGAACAATAATTCATTGAACAGTCCGCCATGTGTTCTCAATGGGGAAATTTTATTTTTTAGAAAATTGCACTTTTTGGAACAACTTTAGACCCACTTTTTATTTAGTGAATGTTATAAAATTGAAATTGGATATTCTCCTATATATAAGCTTCAATATCACAAACGGGAAAAAATTTTGAAAATTTTAATTTTTGAACAATTATTCATTGAATAATCCGTCATGTGTTTTCAATGGGGGAATTTTATTTTTTAGAAAATTTCACTTTTTGGAACAACTTTAGATCCACTTTTTATTTAGTGAGTGTTATAAAATTGGAATTGGAGATTCTTCTATATATAAGCTTTAATATCACACACGGGAAAAAATTTTGAAAATTTTAATTTTTGAACAATTATTCATTGAATAGTCCACCATGTGTTTTCAATGGAGGAATTTTATTTTTTAGAAAATTGCACTTTTTGGAACAACTTTAGACCCACTTTTTATTTAGTGAATGTTATAAAATTGAAATTGGATATTCTCCTATATATAAGCTTCAATATCACAAACGGGAAAAAATTTTGAAAATTTTAATTTTTGAACAATTATTCATTGAATAATCCGTCATGTGTTTTCAATGGCGAAATCTTATTTTTGAGAAAATTGCACTTTTTGGAACAACTTTAGACCCACTTCTTATTTAGTGAGTCTTATAAAATTCAAATTCGAGATTCTCCTATATATGAGCTTCAATATCACAAACCGAAAAAAATTTTGAAAATTTTACTTTTTGAACAATAATTCATTGAACAGTCCGCCATGTGTTTTCAATGGGGAAATTTTATTTTTTAGAAAATTGCACTTTTTGGAACAACTTTAGACCCACTTTTTATTTAGTGAATGTTATAAAATTGAAATTGGATATTCTCCTATATATAAGCTTCAATATCACAAACGGGAAAAAATTTTGAAAATTTTAATTTTTGAACAATTATTCATTGAATAATCCGTCATGTGTTTTCAATGGGGGAATTTTATTTTTTAGAAAATTTCACTTTTTGGAACAACTTTAGATCCACTTTTTATTTAGTGAGTGTTATAAAATTGGAATTGGAGATTCTTCTATATATAAGCTTTAATATCACACACGGGAAAAAATTTTGAAAATGTTAATTTTTGAACAATTATTCATTGAATAGTCCACTATGTGTTTTCAATGGGGGAATTTTATTTTTTAGAAAATTGCACTTTTTGGAACAACTTTAGACCCACTTTTTATTTAGTGAATGTTATAAAATTGAAATTGGATATTCTCCTATATATAAGCTTCAATATCACAAACGGTAAAAAATTTTGAAAATTTTAATTTTTGAACAATTATTCATTGAATAGTCCATTATGTGTTTTCAATAGGGGAATTTTATTTTTTAGAAAATTGCACTTTTTGGAACAATTTTAGATCCACTTTTTATTTAGTGAGTGTTATAAAATTGGAATTGGAGATTCTCCTATATATAAGATTTAATATCACAAACGTTAAAAAATTTTGAAAATTTTCCTTTTTGAAAAATTATTCATTGAATAGTCCTTCATGTGTTTTCAATGGGGAATTGTATTTTCGAGAAAATTGCTCAAATGCTTTCAAATTGCGAATTGCAGTTGGATAAACGTTTATAGTTATTCTTGTACAAAATTTTAATTAAAAAAAAGTATTCTAAAAATAAAAAATTCAATATTTCGAAAATCTTGAAATATTTCAGTTTTGAGTGTATTTGAATGGAAAATTTCATTTTTAACAAATGGTTCCAAATTGTGTTTTTTTATTCAAAAACACATTAAAAATCAAACAAATTTCAAAATTTTAGCAAAAAAACAATTTTTGAGTAGCTCTATGAGAAGTTGAAATTTTGAAACGAAAGCGCTCAGAAACTGTTTTGAGGCTTTATTTTACGTAGCAATGCTTCGATTTTGAGTACTAAAATAATATTTCATGAGCAAATTGATGATCAGAAAGAAATCGGAAGATGACTTTTATTATCCTAGAATACAAATTAAGGTTAAAATTCGAAAATTGAGAATTGTAAAATTGCCTAAGGATTGGCAAGTTTAATGTATATTCAAAGGGATATAAAGATTTTTTTGGCAATAACCGAATTTTAAGAAGTAAAATTTCATTTTAATAACCACTTGAATGTGGAAATCGATTCGGATGACAATTTCTGTTCACCTAGTTGCAAAATGATTGTAAAATTTTGAAAATTTAGAAGTGTGAAATTTTAGATACTGAAATTTTAAGAAATTTTAAGAATGGGAAAAATTTTAAACGAAAATTTTGAAAGTTCAATTTTTAGGACCAACTTTAGACACACTTCTTATTTAGTGAGTGTTATAAAATTCGAATAGGAGATTCTCCTATATATGAGCTTCAATATCACAAACCGGAAAAAATTTTGAAAATTTTACTTTTTGAACAATAATTCATTGAACAGTCCGCCATGTGTTTTCAATGGCGAAATGTTATTTTTGAGAAAATTGCACTTTTTTAAACAACTTTAGACCCATTTCTTATTTAGTGAGTGTTATAAAATTCAAATTCGATATTCTGGTATATATGAGCTTCAATATCACAAACCGGAAAAAATTTTGAAAATTTTACTTTTTGAACAATAATTCATTGAACAGTCCGCCATGTGTTTTCAATGGCGAAATGTTATTTTTGAGAAAATTGCACTTTTTTAAACAACTTTAGACCCATTTCTTATTTAGTGAGTGTTAGAAAATTGGAATTGGAGATTCTTCTATATATAAGCTTTAATATCACACACGGGAAAAAATTTTGAAAATTTTAATTTTTGAACAATTATTCATTGAATAGTCCACCATGTGTTTTCAATGGGGGAATTTTATTTTTTAGAAAGTGCACTTTTTGGAACAACTTTAGACCCACTTTTTATTTAGTGAATGTTATAAAATTGAAATTGGATATTCTCCTATATATAAGCTTCAATATCACAAACGGGAAAAAATTTTGAAAATTTTAATTTTTGAACAATTATTCATTGAATAATCCGTCATGTGTTTTCAATGGCGAAATCTTATTTTTGAGAAAATTGCACTTTTTGGAACAACTTTAGACCCACTTCTTATTTAGTGAGTCTTATAAAATTCAAATTCGAGATTCTCCTATATATGAGCTTCAATATCACACACGGGAAAAAATTTTGAAAATTTTAATTTTTGAACAATTATTCATTGAATAGTCCACCATGTGTTTTCAATGGGGGAATTTTATTTTTTAGAAAATTGTTTTTTTTGGAACCATTTTAGACCCACTTTTTATTTAGTGAGTGTTATAAAATTGAAAATGGAGACTCTCCTATATATAAGCTTCAATATCATAAACGGGAAAAAATTATGAAAATTTTACTTTTTGAACAATTATTCATTGAATAGTCCGCCATGTGATTTCAATGGCGAAATCTTATTTTTGAGAAAATTGCACTTTTTGGAACAACTTTAGACCCACTTCTTATTTAGTGAGTGTTATAAAATTCATATTCGAGATTCTCCTATATATGAGCTTCAATATCACAAACCGGAAAAAATTTTGAAAATTTTACTTTTTGAACAATAATTCATTGAACAGTCCGCCATGTGTTTTCAATGGGGAAATTTTTATTTTTTAGAAAATTGCACTTTTTGGAACAACTTTAGACCCACTTCTTATTTAGTGAGTGTTATAAAATTGGAATTGGAGATTCTCCTATATATAAGCTTCAATACTAAACACTGGAAAAAATTTTGAAAATTTTAATTTTTGAACAATTATTCATTGAATAGTCCACCATGTGTTTTCAATGGGGGAATTTTATTTTTTAAAAAATTGCACTTTTTGGAACAATTTTAGACCCACTTTTTATTTAGTGAGTGTTATAAAATTGAAAATGGAGACTCTCCTATATATAAGCTTTAATATCATAAACGGGAAAAAAATTTTAAAATTTTACTTTTTGAAAAATAATTCATTGAATAGTCCGTCATGTGTTTTCAATGGCGAAATCTTATTTTTGAGAAAATTGCACTTTTTTAAACAACTTTAGACCCACTTCTTATTTAGTGAGTGTTTTAGAATTGGAATTGGAGATTCTCCTATATATAAGCTTCAATATCACACACCGGAAAAAATTTTGAAAATTTTACTTTTTGAACAATAATTCATTGAACAGTCCGCCATGTGTTTTCAATTGTGAAATTTTATTTTTGAGAAAATTGCACATTTTGAACCAACTATAGACCCACTTCTTATTTAGTGAGTGTTATAAAATTGGAATTGGAGATTCTCCTATATATAAGCTTCAATATCACACACCGGAAAAAGTTTTGAAAATTTTACTTTTTGAAAAATTATTCATTGAATAGTCCATCATGTGTTTTCAATGGCGAAATCTTATTTTTGAGAAAATTGCACTTTTTGGAACAACTTTAGACCCACTTTTTATATAGTGACAGTTATAAAATTCAAATTCGAGATTCTCCTATATATGAGCTTCAATATCACAAACCGGAAAAAATTTTGAAAATTTTACTTTTTGAACAATAATTCATTGAACAGTCCGCCATGTGTTTTCAATGGGGAAATTTTATTTTTTAGAAAATTGCACTTTTTGGAACAACTTTAGATCCATTTTTTATTTAGTGAGTGTTATAAAATTGAAATTGGATATTCTCCTATATATAAGCTTCAATATCACAAACGGGAAAAAATTTTGAAAATTTTAATTTTTGAACAATTATTCATTGAATAATCCGTCATGTGTTTTCAATGGGGGAATTTTATTTTTTAGAAAATTTCACTTTTTGGAACAACTCTAGATCCACTTTTTATTTAGTGAGTGTTAGAAAATTGGAATTGGAGATTCTTCTATATATAAGCTTTAATATCACACACGGGAAAAAATTTTGAAAATTTTAATTTTTGAACAATTATTCATTGAATAGTCCACCATGTGTTTTCAATGGGGGAATTTTATTTTTTAGAAAGTGCACTTTTTGGAACAACTTTAGACCCACTTTTTATTTAGTGAATGTTATAAAATTGAAATTGGATATTCTCCTATATATAAGCTTCAATATCACAAACGGGAAAAAATTTTGAAAATTTTAATTTTTGAACAATTATTCATTGAATAATCCGTCATGTGTTTTCAATGGCGAAATCTTATTTTTGAGAAAATTGCACTTTTTGGAACAACTTTAGACCCACTTCTTATTTAGTGAGTCTTATAAAATTCAAATTCGAGATTCTCCTATATATGAGCTTCAATATCACACACGGGAAAAAATTTTGAAAATTTTAATTTTTGAACAATTATTCATTGAATAGTCCACCATGTGTTTTCAATGGGGGAATTTTATTTTTTAGAAAATTGTTTTTTTTGGAACCATTTTAGACCCACTTTTTATTTAGTGAGTGTTATAAAATTGAAAATGGAGACTCTCCTATATATAAGCTTCAATATCATAAACGGGAAAAAATTATGAAAATTTTACTTTTTGAACAATTATTCATTGAATAGTCCGCCATGTGATTTCAATGGCGAAATCTTATTTTTGAGAAAATTGCACTTTTTGGAACAACTTTAGACCCACTTCTTATTTAGTGAGTGTTATAAAATTCATATTCGAGATTCTCCTATATATGAGCTTCAATATCACAAACCGGAAAAAATTTTGAAAATTTTACTTTTTGAACAATAATTCATTGAACAGTCCGCCATGTGTTTTCAATGGGGAAATTTTTATTTTTTAGAAAATTGCACTTTTTGGAACAACTTTAGACCCACTTCTTATTTAGTGAGTGTTATAAAATTGGAATTGGAGATTCTCCTATATATAAGCTTCAATACTAAACACTGGAAAAAATTTTGAAAATTTTAATTTTTGAACAATTATTCATTGAATAGTCCACCATGTGTTTTCAATGGGGGAATTTTATTTTTTAAAAAATTGCACTTTTTGGAACAATTTTAGACCCACTTTTTATTTAGTGAGTGTTATAAAATTGAAAATGGAGACTCTCCTATATATAAGCTTCAATATCATAAACGGGAAAAAAATTTTAAAATTTTACTTTTTGAAAAATAATTCATTGAATAGTCCGTCATGTGTTTTCAATGGCGAAATCTTATTTTTGAGAAAATTGCACTTTTTTAAACAACTTTAGACCCACTTCTTATTTAGTGAGTGTTTTAGAATTGGAATTGGAGATTCTCCTATATATAAGCTTCAATATCACACACCGGAAAAAATTTTGAAAATTTTACTTTTTGAACAATAATTCATTGAACAGTCCGCCATGTGTTTTCAATTGTGAAATTTTATTTTTGAGAAAATTGCACATTTTGAACCAACTATAGACCCACTTCTTATTTAGTGAGTGTTATAAAATTGGAATTGGAGATTCTCCTATATATAAGCTTCAATATCACACACCGGAAAAAGTTTTGAAAATTTTACTTTTTGAAAAATTATTCATTGAATAGTCCATCATGTGTTTTCAATGGCGAAATCTTATTTTTGAGAAAATTGCACTTTTTGGAACAACTTTAGACCCACTTTTTATATAGTGACAGTTATAAAATTCAAATTCGAGATTCTCCTATATATGAGCTTCAATATCACAAACCGGAAAAAATTTTGAAAATTTTACTTTTTGAACAATAATTCATTGAACAGTCCGCCATGTGTTTTCAATGGGGAAATTTTATTTTTTAGAAAATTGCACTTTTTGGAACAACTTTAGATCCATTTTTTATTTAGTGAGTGTTATAAAATTGAAATTGGATATTCTCCTATATATAAGCTTCAATATCACAAACGGGGAAAAATTTTGAAAATTTTAATTTTTGAACATTTATTCATTGAATAGTCCGCCATGTGATTTCCATGGGGAATTGTATTTTCGAGAAAATTGCTCAAATGCTTTCAAATTGCGAATTGCAGTTGGATATATGTTTTATAGTTATTCTTGTACCAAATTTTAATTAAAAAAAAGTATTCTAAAAATAAAAAATTCAATTTTTCGAAAATCTTGAAATATTTCAGTTTTGAGTGTATTTGAATGGAAAATTTCATTTTGAGCAAATGGTTCCAAATTGTGTTTTTTTATTCAAAAACACATTAAAAATCAAACAAATTTCAAAATTTTGGCAAAAAAAACTATTTTTGAATAGCTCTATGAGAAGTTGAAATTTTGAAATGAAAGTGCTCAGAAACTGTTTTGAGGCTTTATTTTACGTAGCATTGCTTCGATTTTGTGTACTAAAATAATATTTCATGAGCAAATTGATGATCAGAAAGAAATCGGAAGATGACTTTTATTATCCTAGGCTACAAATTAAGGTTGAAATTCGAAAATTGAGAATTGGAAAATTGCCTAAGGATTGGCAAGTTTAATGTATATTCAAAGGGATATAAAGATTTTTTGGCAATAACCGAATTTTAAGAAGTAAAATTTCATTTTAATAACCACTTAAATGTGGAAATCGATTCGGATGACAATTTCTGTTAACCTAGTTGCAAAATGATTGTAAAATTTTGAAAATTTAGAAGTGTGAAATTTTCCATACTGAAATTTTAAGAAATTTTAAGAATGGGAAACATTTTAAACGAAAATTTTGAAAGTTCAATATTTAGGACCAACTTTAGACCCACTTCTTATTTAGTGAGTGTTACAAAATTCGAATAGGAGATTCTCCTATATATGAGCTTCAATATCACAAACCGGAAAAAATTTTGAAAATTTTACTTTTTGAACAATAATTCATTGAACAGTCCGCCATGTGTTTTCAATGGCGAAATCTTATTTTTGAGAAAATTGCACTTTTTTAAACAACTTTAGACCCACTTCTTATTTAGTGAGTGTTATAAAATTCAAATTCGATATTCTGGCATATATGAGCTTCAATATCACAAACCGGAAAAAATTTTGAAAATTTTACTTTTTGAACAATAATTCATTGAACAGTCCGCCATGTGTTTTCAATGGGGAAATTTTATTTTTGAGAAATTTGCACATTTTGAACCAACTATAGACCCACTTCTTATTTAGTGAGTGTTTTAGAATTGGAATTGGAGATTCTCCTATATATAAGCTTCAATATCACACACCGGAAAACATTTTGAAAATTTTACTTTTTGAATAATAATTCATTGAAAGTCCGCCATGTGTTTTCAATGGCGAAATCTTATTTTTGAGAAAATTGCACTTTTTGGAACATTTTTAGACCCACTTCTTATTTAGTGAGTGTTATAAAATTCAAATTCGAGATTCTCCTATATATGAGCTTCAATATCACAAACCGGAAAAAATTTTAAAAATTTTACTTTTTGAACAATAATTCATTGAACAGTTCGCCATGTGTTTTCAATGGCGAAATCTTATTTTTGAGAAAATTGCACTTTTTTAAACAACTTTAGACCCACTTCTTATTTAGTGAGTGTTTTAGAATTGGAATTGGAGATTCTCCTATATATAAGCTTCAATATCACACACCGGAAAAAATTTTGAAAATTTTACTTTTTGAACAATAATTCATTGAACAGTCCGCCATGTGTTTTCAATGGGGAAATTTTATTTTTGAGAAATTTGCACATTTTGAACCAACTATAGACCCACTTCTTATTTAGTGAGTGTTTTAGAATTGGAATTGGAGATTCTCCTATATATGAGCTTCAATATCACAAACCGGAAAAAACTTTGAAAATTTTACTTTTTGAACAATAATTCATTGAACAGTCCGCCATGTGTTTTCAATGGGGAAATTTTATTTTTTAGAAAATTGCACTTTTTGGAACAACTTTAGACCCACTTCTTATTTAGTGAGTGTTATAAAATTCAAATTCGAGATTCTCCTATATATGAGCTTCAATATCACAAACCGGAAAAAATTTTGAAAATTTTACTTTTTGAACAATAATTCATTGAACAGTCCGCCATGTGTTTACAATGGGGAAATTTTATTTTTTAGAAAATTGCACTTTTTGGAACAATTTTAGACCCACTTTTTATTTAGTGAATGTTATAAAATTGAAATTGGATATTCTCCTATATATAAGCTTCAATATCACAAACGGGAAAAAATTTTGAAAATTTTAATTTTTGAACAATTATTTATTGAATAGTCCGCCATGTGATTTCAATGGGGAATTGTATTTTCGAGAAAATTGCTCAAATGCTTTCAAATTGCGAATTGCAGTTGGATATATGTTTTATAGTTATTCTTGTACCAAATTTTAATTAAAAAAAAGTGTTCTAAAAATAAAAAATTCAATTTTTCGAAAATCTTGAAATATTTTAGTTTTGAGTGTATTTGAATGGAAAATTTCATTTTTAACAAATGGTTCCAAACTGTGTTTTTTTATTCAAAAACACATTAAAAATCAAACAAATTTCAAAATTTGGCAAAAAAAACTATTTTTGAATAGCTCTATGAGAAGTTGAAATTTTGAAACGAAAGCGCTCAGAAACTGTTTTGAGGCTTTTTTTACATAGCATTTCTTCGAATTTGTGTACTAAAATAATATTTCATGAGCAAATTGATGATCAGAAAGAAATCGGAAGATGACTTTTATTATCCTAGGCTACAAATTAAGGTTAAAATTCGAAAATTGAGAATTGGAAAATTGCCTAAGGATTGGCAAGTTTAATGTGTATTCAAAGGGATATAAAGATTTTTTTGGCAATAACCGAATTTTAAGAAGTAAAATTTCATTTTAATAACCACTTGAATATGGAAATCGATTCGGATGACAATTTCTGTTAACCTAGTTGCAAAATGATTGTAAAATTTTGAAAATTTAGAAGTGTGAAATTTTCCATACTGTTAACATGGGAAAAATTTTAAACGAAAATTTTGAAAGTTCAATTTTTAGGACCAACTTTAGACCCACTTCTTATTTAGTGAGTGTTATAAAATTCGAATAGGAGATTCTCCTATATATGAGCTTCAATATCACAAACCGGAAAAAATTTTGAAAATTTTACTTTTTGAACAATAATTCATTGAACAGTCCGCCATGTGTTTTCAATTGTAAAATTTTATTTTTGAGAAAATTGCACATTTTGAACCAACTATAGACCCACTTCTTATTTAGTGAGTGTTATAAAATTAGAATTGGAGATTCTCCTATATATAAGCTTCAATATCACACACCGGAAAAAAATTTGAAAATTTTACTTTTTGAAAAATTATTCATTGAAAGTCCGCCATGTGTATTCAATAGCGAAATCTTATTTTTGAGAAAATTGCACTTTTTGGAACAACTTTAGACCCACTTTTTATTTAGTGAATGTTATAAAATTGAAATTGGATATTCTCCTATATATAAGCTTCAATATCACAAACAGGAAAAAATTTTGAAAATTTTAATTTTTGAACAATTATTTATTGAATAGTCCGCCATGTGATTTCAATGGGGAATTGTATTTTCGAGAAAATTGCTCAAATGCTTTCAAATTGCGAATTGCAGTTGGATATATGAAATTGGATATTCTCCTATATATAAGCTTCAATATCACAAACGGGAAAAAATTTTGAAAATTTTACTTTTTGAAAAATTATTCATTGAACATTCCGCCATGTGTTTTCAATGGGGAAATTTTATTTTTTAGAAAATTACACTTTTTGGAACAACTTTAGACCCACTTCTTATTTAGTGAGTGTTATAAAATTGGAATTGGAGATTCTCCTATATATAAGCTTCAATGCCACACACTGGAAAAAAAATTGAAAATTTTAATTTTTGAACAATTATTCATTGAATAGTCCACCATGTGTTTTCAATGGGGGAATTTTATTTTTTAGAAAATTGCACTTTTTGGAACAACTTTAGATCCACTTTTTATTTAGTGAGTGTTATAAAATTGGAATTGGAGATTCTCCTATATATAAGATTTAATATCACAAACGTTAAAAAATTTTGAAAATTTTCCTTTTTGAAAAATTATTCATTGAATAGTCCTTCATGTGTTTTCAATGGGGAATTGTATTTTCGAGAAAATTGCTCAAATGCTTTCAAATTGCGAATTGCAGTTGGATATATGTTTTATAGTTATTCTTGTACCAAATTTTAATTAAAAAAAAGTGTTCTAAAAATAAAAAATTCAATTTTTCGAAAATCTTGAAATATTTTAGTTTTGAGTGTATTTGAATGGAAAATTTCATTTTTAACAAATGGTTCCAAACAGTGTTTTTTTATTCAAAAACACATTAAAAATCAAACAAATTTCAAAATTTTGGCAAAAAAAACTATTTTTGAATAGCTCTATGAGAAGTTGAAATTTTGAAACGAAAGCCCTCAGAAACTGTTTTGAGGCTTTTTTTACGTAGCATTTCTTCGAATTTGTGTACTAAAATAATATTTCATGAGCAAATTGATGATCAGAAAGAAATCGGAAGATGACTTTTATTATCCTAGGCTACAAATTAAGGTTAAAATTCGAAAATTGAGAATTGGAAAATTGCCTAAGGATTGGCAAGTTTAATGTGTATTCAAAGGGAAATAAAGATTTTTTTGGCAATAACCGAATTTTAAGAAGTAAAATTTCATTTTAATAACCACTTGAATATGGAAATCGATTCGGATGACAATTTCTGTTAACCTAGTTGCAAAATGATTGTAAAATTTTGAAAATTTAGAAGTGTGAAATTTTCCATACTGTTAACATGGGAAAAATTTTAAACGAAAATTTTGAAAGTTCAATTTTTAGGACCAACTTTAGACACACTTCTTATTTAGTGAGTGTTACAAAATTCGAATAGGAGATTCTCTTATATATGAGCTTCAATATCACAAACCGGAAAAAATTTTGAAAATTTTACTTTTTGAAAAATAATTCCTTGAACAGTCCGTCATGTGTTTTCATTGGCGAAATCTTATTTTTGAGAAAATTGCACTTTTTTAAACAACTTTAGACACACTTCTTATTTAGTGAGTGATATAATATTCAAATTCGATATTCTAGTATATATGAGCTTCAATATCACAAACCGGAAAAAATTTTGAAAATTTTACTTTTTGAACAATAATTCATTGAAAGTCCGCCATGTGTTTTCAATGGCGAAATCTTATTTTTGAGAAAATTGCACTTTTTGGAACAACTTTAGACCCACTTTTTATTTAGTGAATGTTATAAAATTGAAATTGGATATTCTCCTATATATAAGCTTCAATATCACAAACGGGAAAAAATTTTGAAAATTTTAATTTTTGAACAATTATTCATTGAATAATCCGTCATGTGTTTTCAATGGGGGAATTTTATTTTTTAGAAAATTTCACTTTTTGGAACAACTTTAGACCCACTTCTTATTTAGTGAGTCTTATAAAATTCAAATTCGAGATTCTCCTATATATGAGCTTCAATATCACAAACCGGAAAAAATTTTGAAAATTTTACTTTTTGAACAATAATTCATTGAACAGTCCGCCATGTGTTTTCAATGGGGAAATTTTATTTTTTAGAAAATTGCACTTTTTGGAACAACTTTAGACCCACTTCTTATTTAGTGAGTGTTATAAAATTGGAATTGGAGATTCTCCTATATATAAGCTTTAATATCACACACGGGAAAAAATTTTGAAAATTTTAATTTTTGAACAATTATTCATTGAATAGTCCACTATGTGTTTTCAATGGGGGAATTTTATTTTTTAGAAAATTGCACTTTTTGGAACAATTTTAGACCCACTTTTTATTTAGTGAGTGTTATAAAATTGAAAATGGAGACTCTCCTATATATAAGCTTCAATATCATAAACGGGAAAAAATTATGAAAATTTTACTTTTTGAACAATTATTCATTGAATAATCCGCCATGTGATTTCAATGGGGAATTGTATTTTCAAGAAAATTGCTCTAATGCTTTCAAATTGCGAATTGCAGTTGGATATATGTTTTATAATTATTCTTGTACCAAATTTTAATTAAAAAAAATATTCTAAAAATAAAAAATTCAATTTTTCGAAAATCTTGAATAATTTTAAATTTTGAGTGTATTTGAATGAAAAATTTCATTTTTAACAAATGTTTCCAAATTGTGTTTTTTTATTCAAAAACACATTAAAAATCAAACAAATTTCAAAATTTTGGCAAAAAAAACTATTTTTGAATAGCTCTATGAGAAGTTGAAATTTTGAAACGAAAGCGCTCAGAAACTGTTTTGAGGCTTTTTTTACATAGCATTTCTTCGAATTTGTGTACTAAAATAATATTTCATGAGCAAATTGATGATCAGAAAGAAATCGGAAGATGACTTTTATTATCCTAGGCTACAAATTAAGGTTAAAATTCGAAAATTGAGAATTGGAAAATTGCCTAAGGATTGGCAAGTTTAATGTGTATTCAAAGGGATATAAAGATTTTTTTGGCAATAACCGAATTTTAAGAAGTAAAATTTCATTTTAATAACCACTTGAATATGGAAATCGATTCGGATGACAATTTCTGTTAACCTAGTTGCAAAATGATTGTAAAATTTTGAAAATTTAGAAGTGTGAAATTTTCCATACTGTTAACATGGGAAAAATTTTAAACGAAAATTTTGAAAGTTCAATTTTTAGGACCAACTTTAGACCCACTTCTTATTTAGTGAGTGTTATAAAATTCGAATAGGAGATTCTCCTATATATGAGCTTCAATATCACAAACCGGAAAAAATTTTGAAAATTTTACTTTTTGAACAATAATTCATTGAACAGTCCGCCATGTGTTTTCAATTGTAAAATTTTATTTTTGAGAAAATTGCACATTTTGAACCAACTATAGACCCACTTCTTATTTAGTGAGTGTTATAAAATTAGAATTGGAGATTCTCCTATATATAAGCTTCAATATCACACACCGGAAAAAAATTTGAAAATTTTACTTTTTGAAAAATTATTCATTGAAAGTCCGCCATGTGTATTCAATGGCGAAATCTTATTTTTGAGAAAATTGCACTTTTTGGAACAACTTTAGACCCACTTTTTATTTAGTGAATGTTATAAAATTGAAATTGGATATTCTCCTATATATAAGCTTCAATATCACAAACAGGAAAAAATTTTGAAAATTTTAATTTTTGAACAATTATTTATTGAATAGTCCGCCATGTGATTTCAATGGGGAATTGTATTTTCGAGAAAATTGCTCAAATGCTTTCAAATTGCGAATTGCAGTTGGATATATGAAATTGGATATTCTCCTATATATAAGCTTCAATATCACAAACGGGAAAAAATTTTGAAAATTTTACTTTTTGAAAAATTATTCATTGAACATTCCGCCATGTGTTTTCAATGGGGAAATTTTATTTTTTAGAAAATTACACTTTTTGGAACAACTTTAGACCCACTTCTTATTTAGTGAGTGTTATAAAATTGGAATTGGAGATTCTCCTATATATAAGCTTCAATGCCACACACTGGAAAAAAAATTGAAAATTTTAATTTTTGAACAATTATTCATTGAATAGTCCACCATGTGTTTTCAATGGGGGAATTTTATTTTTTAGAAAATTGCACTTTTTGGAACAACTTTAGATCCACTTTTTATTTAGTGAGTGTTATAAAATTGAAAATGGAGACTCTCCTATATATAAGCTTCAATATCATAAACGGGAAAAAATTTTGAAAATTTTACTTTTTGAAAAATAATTCATTGAACAGTCCGTCATGTGTTTTCAATGGCGAAATCTTATTTTTGAGAAAATTGCACTTTTTTAAACAACTTTAGACCCACTTCTTATTTAGTGAGTGTTATAAAATTCAAATTCGAGATTCTCCTGTATATGAACTTCAATATCACAAACCGGAAAATTTTTTGAAAATTTTACTTTTTGAACAATAATTTATTGAACAGTCCGCCATGTGTTTTCAATGGGGAAATTTTATTTTTGAGAAATTTGCACATTTTGAACCAACTATAGACCCACTTCTTATTTAGTGAGTGTTTTAGAATTGGAATTGGAGATTCTCCTTTATATAAGCTTCAATATCACACACCGGAAAAAATTTTGAAAATTTTACTTTTTGAACAATAATTCATTGAACAGTCCGCCATGTGTTTTCAATTGTGAAATTTTATTTTTGAGAAAATTGCACATTTTGAACCAACTATAGACCCACTTCTTATTTAGTGAGTGTTATAAAATTGGAATTGGAGATTCTCCTATATATAAGCTTCAATATCACACAGCGGAAAAAGTTTTGAAAATTTTACATTTTGAAAAATTATTCATTGAATAGTCCATCATGTGTTTTCAATGGCGAAATCTTATTTTTGAGAAAATTGCACTTTTTGGAACAACTTTAGACCCACTTTTTATATAGTGACAGTTATAAAATTCAAATTCGAGATTCTCCTATATATGAGCTTCAATATCACAAACCGGAAAAAATTTTGAAAATTTTACTTTTTGAACAATAATTCATTGAACAGTCCGCCATGTGTTTTCAATGGGAAATTTTATTTTTTAGAAAATTGCACTTTTTGGAACAACTTTAGACCCACTTCTTATTTAGTGAGTGTTATAAAATTGGAATTGGAGATTCTCCTATATATAAGCTTCAATGCCACACACTGGAAAAAAAATTGAAAATTTTAATTTTTGAACAATTATTCATTGAATAGTCCACCATGTGTTTTCAATGGGGAAATTTTATTTTTTAGAAAATTGCACTTTTTGGAACAACTTTAGATCCACTTTTTATTTAGTGAGTGTTATAAAATTGGAATTGGAGATTCTCCTATATATAAGATTTAATATCACAAACGTTAAAAAATTTTGAAAATTATCCATTTTGAAAAATTATTCATTGAATAGTCCTTCATGTGTTTTCAATGGGGAATTGTATTTTCGAGAAAATTGCTCAAATGCTTTCAAATTGCGAATTGCAGTTGGATATATGTTTTATAGTTATTCTTGTACCAAATTTTAATTAAAAAAAAGTGTTCTAAAAATAAAAAATTCAATTTTTCGAAAATCTTGAAATATTTCAGTTTTGAGTGCATTTGAATGGAAAATTTCATTTTTAACAAATGGTTCCAAACTATGTTTTTTTATTCAAAAACACATTAAAAATCAAACAAATTTCAAAATTTTGGCAAAAAAAACTATTTTTGAATAGCTCTATGAGAAGTTGAAATTTTGAAACGAAAGCGCTCAGAAACTGTTTTGAGGCTTTTTTTACGTAGCATTTCTTCGATTTTGTGTACTAAAATAATATTTCATGAGCAAATTGATGATCAGAAAGAAATCGGAAGATGACTTTTATTATCCTAGGCTACATATTAAGGTTAAAATTCGAAAATTGAGAATTGGAAAATTGCCTAAGGATTGGCAAGTTTAATGTGTATTCAAAGGGATATAAAGATTTTTTTGGCAATAACCGAATTTTAAGAAGTAAAATTTCATTTTAATAACCACTTGAATGTGGAAATCGATTCGGATGACAATTTCTGTTAACCTAGTTGCAAAATGATTGTAAAATTTTGAAAATTTAGAAGTGTGAAATTTTCCATACTGAAATTTTAAGAAATTTTAAGAATGGGAAAAATTTTAAACGAAAATTTTGAAAGTTCAATTTTTAGGACCAACTTTAGACACACTTCTTATTTAGTGAGTGTTATAAAATTCGAATAGGAGATTCTCCTATATATGAGCTTCAATATCACAAACCGGAAAAAATTTTAAAAATTTTACTTTTTGAACAATAATTCATTGAACAGTCCGCCATGTGTTTTCAATGGCGAAATCTTATTTTTGAGAAAATTGCACTTTTTTAAACAACTTTAGACCCACTTCTTATTTAGTGAGTGTTATAAAATTCAAATTCGATATTCTGGCATATATGAGCTTCAATATCACAAACCGGAAAAAATTTTGAAAATTTTACTTTTTGAACAATAATTCATTGAACAGTCCGCCATGTGTTTTCAATGGGGAAATTTTATTTTTGAGAAATTTGCACATTTTGAACCAACTATAGATCCACTTCTTATTTAGTGAGTGTTTTAGAATTGGAATTGGAGATTCTCCTATATATAAGCTTCAATATCACACACCGGAAAACATTTTGAAAATTTTACTTTTTGAATAATAATTCATTGAAAGTCCGCCATGTGTTTTCAATGGCGAAATCTTATTTTTGAGAAAATTGCACTTTTTGGAACATTTTTAGACCCACTTCTTATTTAGTGAGTGTTATAAAATTCAAATTCGATATTCTGGTATATATGAGCTTCAATATCACAAACCGGAAAAATTTTTAAAAATTTTACTTTTTGAACAATAATTCATTGAACAGTCCGCCATGTGTTTTCAATGGCGAAATCTTATTTTTGAGAAAATTGCACTTTTTGGAACAACTTTAGACCCACTTCTTATTTAGTGAGTGTTATAAAATTGGAATTGGAGATTCTCCTATATATAAGCTTCAATATCACACACCGGAAAAAGTTTTGAAAATTTTACTTTTGGAAAATTATTCATTGAATAGTCCATCATGTGTTTTCAATGGCGAAATATTATTTTTGAGAAAATTGCACTTTTTGGAACAACTTTAGACCCACTTTTTATATAGTGAGTGTTATAAAATTCAAATTCGAGATTCTCCTATATATATGAGCTTCAATATCACACACCGGAAAAAATTTTGAAAATTTTACTTTTTGAACAATAATTCATTGAACAGTCCGCCATGTGTTTTCAATGGGGAAACTTTATTTTTTAGAAAATTGCACTTTTTGGAACAACTTTAGATCCATTTTTTATTTAGTGAGTGTTATAAAATTGAAATTGGATATTCTCCTATATATAAGCTTCAATATCACAAACGGGAAAAAATTTTGAAAATTTTAATTTTTGAACATTTATTCATTGAATAGTCCGCCATGTGATTTCAATGGGGAATTGTATTTTCGAGAAAATTGCTCAAATGCTTTCAAATTGCGAATTGCAGTTGGATATATGTTTTATAGTTATTCTTGTACCAAATTTTAATTAAAAAAAAGTATTCTAAAAATAAAAAATTCAATTTTTCGAAAATCTTGAAATATTTCAGTTTTGAGTGTATTTGAATGGAAAATTTCATTTTGAGCAAATGGTTCCAAATTGTGTTTTTTTATTCAAAAACACATTAAAAATCAAACAAATTTCAAAATTTTGGCAAAAAAAACTATTTTTGAATAGCTCTATGAGAACTTGAAATTTTGAAATGAAAGTGCTCAGAAACTGTTTTGAGGCTTTATTTTACGTAGCATTGCTTCGATTTTGTGTACTAAAATAATATTTCATGAGCAAATTGATGATCTGAAAGAAATCGGAAGATGACTTTTATTATCCTAGGCTACAAATTAAGGTTGAAATTCGAAAATTGAGAATTGTAAAATTGCCTAAGGATTGGCAAGTTTAATGTATATTCAAAGGGATATAAAGATTTTTTGGCAATAACCGAATTTTAAGAAGTAAAATTTCATTTTAATAACCACTTGAATGTGGAAATCGATTCGGATGATAATTTCTGTTACCCTAGTTGCAAAATGATTGTAAAATTTTGAAAATTTAGAAGTGTGAAATTTTCCATACGGTTAACATGGGAAAAATTTTAAACGAAAATTTTGAAAGTTCAATTTTTAGGACCAACTTTAGACCCACTTCTTATTTAGTGAGTGTTACAAAATTCGAATAGGAGATTCTCCTATATGTGAGCTTCAATATCACAAACCGGAAAAAATTTTGAAAATTTTACTTTTTGAAAAATAATTCATTGAACAGTCCGTCATGTGTTTTCAATGGCGAAATCTTATTTTTGAGAAAATTGCACTTTTTTAAACAACTTTAGACCCACTTCTTATTTAGTGAGTGTTATAAAATTCAAATTCGAGATTCTGCTATATATGAGCTTCAATATCACAAACCGGAAAAATTTTTAAAAATTTAACTTTTTGAACAATAATTCATTGAACAGTCCGCCATGTGTTTTCAATGGGGAAATTTTATTTTTGAGAAATTTGCACATTTTGAACCACCTATAGACCCACTTCTTATTTAGTGAGTGTTATAAAATTGGAATTGGAGATTCTCCTATATATAAGCTTCAATATCACTCACCGGAAAAAAATTTGAAAATTTTACTTTTTGAACAATAATTTATTGAACAGTCCGCCATGTGTTTTCAATTGTAAAATTTTATTTTTGAGAAAATTGCACATTTTGAACCAACTATAGACCCACTTCTTATTTAGTGAGTGTTATAAAATTGGAATTGGAGATTCTCCTATATATAAACTTCAATATCACACAACGGAAAAATTTTTGAAAATTTTACTTTTTGAAAAATTATTCATTGAATAGTCCGCCATGTGATTTCAATGGGGAATTGTATTTTCGAGAAAATTGCTCAAATGCTTTCAAATTGCGAATTGCAGTTGGATATATGAAATTGGATATTCTCCTATATATAAGCTTCAATATCACAAACGGGAAAAAATTTTGAAAATTTTACTTTTTGAAAAATTATTCATTGAATAGTCCGTCATGTATTTTCAATGGCAAAATCTTATTTTTGAGAAAATTGCACTTTTTGGAACAACTTTAGACCCACTTCTTATTTAGTGAGTGTTATAAAATTCAAATTCGAGATTCTCCTATATATGAGCTTCAATATCACAAACCGGAAAAAATTTTGAAAATTTTAATTTTTGAACAATTATTCATTGAATAGTCCACCATGTGTTTTCAATAGGGGAATTTTATTTTTTAGAAAATTGCACTTTTTGGAACAATTTTAGACCCACTTTTTATTTAGTGAGTGTTATAAAATTGAAAATGGAGACTCTCCTATTTATGAACTTCAATATCACAAACCGGAAAAATTTTTGAAAATTTTACTTTTTGAACAATAATTCATTGAACAGTCCGCCATGTGTTTTCAATGGGGAAATTTTATTTTTGAGAAATTTGCACATTTTGAACCAACTATAGACCCACTTCTTATTTAGTGAGTGTTTTAGAATTGGAATTGGAGATTCTCCTATATATAAGCTTCAATATCACAAACGGGAAAAAATTTTGAAAATTTTACTTTTTGAAAAATTATTCATTGAATAGTCCGCCATGTGATTTCAATGGGGAATTGTATTTTTTAGAAAATTGCACTTTTTGGAACAATTTTAGACCCACTTTTTATTTAGTGAGTGTTATAAAATTGAAAATGGAGACTCTCCTATATATAAGCTTCAATATCATAAACGGGAAAAAAATTTTAAAATTTTACTTTTTGAAAAATAATTCATTGAATAGTCCGTCATGTGTTTTCAATGGCGAAATCTTATTTTTGAGAAAATTGCACTTTTTGGAACAACTTTAGACCCACTTCTTATTTAGTGAGTGTTATAAAATTGGAATTGGAGATTCTCCTATATATAAGCTTCAATATCACACACCGGAAATAGTTTTGAAAATTTTACTTTTTAAAAAATTATTCATTGAAAAGTCCATCATGTGTTTTCAATGGCGAAATCTTATTTTTGAGAAAATTGCACTTTTTGGAACAACTTTAGACCCACTTTTTATATAGTGAGTATTATAAAATTCAAATTCGAGATTCTCCTATATATGAGCTTCAATATCACAAACCGGAAAAAATTTTGAAAATTTTACTTTTTGAGAAGTAAAATTTCATTTTAATAACCACTTGAATGTGGAAATCGATTCGGATGACAATTTCTGTTACCCTAGTTGCAAAATGATTGTAAAATTTTGAAAATTTAGAAGTGTGAAATTTTCCATACGGTTAACATGGGAAAAATTTTAAACGAAAATTTTGAAAGTTCAATTTTTAGGACCACCTTTAGAACCACTTCTTATTTAGTGAGTGTTACAAAATTCGAATAGGAGATTCTCCTATATATGAGCTTCAATATCACAAACCGGAAAAAATTTTGAAAATTTTACTTTTTGAAAAATAATTCATTGAACAGTCCGTCATGTGTTTTCAATGGCGAAATCTTATTTTTGAGAAAATTGCACATTTTGAACCAACTATAGACCCACTTCTTATTTAGTGAGTGTTATAAAATTGGAATTGGAGATTCTCCTATATATAAGCTTCAATATCACTCACCGGAAAAAATTATGAAAATTTTAATTTTTGAACAATTATTTATTGAATAGTCCGCCATGTGATTTCAATGGGGAATTGTATTTTCGAGAAAATTGCTCAAATGCTTTCAAATTGCGAATTGCAGTTGGATATATGTTTTATAGTTATTCTTGTACCAAATTTTAATTAAAAAAAAGTGTTCTAAAAATAAAAAATTCAATTTTTCGAAAATCTTGAAATATTTCAGTTTTGAGTGTATTTGAATGGAAAATTTCATTTTTAACAAATGGTTCCAAACTGTGTTTTTTTATTCAAAAACACATTAAAAATCAAACAAATTTCAAAATTTTGGCAAAAAAAACTATTTTTGAATAGCTCTATGAGAAGTTGAAATTTTGAAACGAAAGCGCTCAGAAACTGTTTTGAGGCTTTTTTTACGTAGCATTTCTTCGAATTTGTGTACTAAAATAATATTTCATGAGCAAATTGATGATCAGAAAGAAATCGGAAGATGACTTTTATTTTCCTAGGCTACAAATTAAGGTTAAAATTAGAAAATTGAGAATTGGAAAATTGCCTAAGGATTGGCAAGTTTAATGTGTATTCAAAGGGATATAAAGATTTTTTTGGCAATAACCGAATTTTAAGAAGTAAAATTTCATTTTAATAACCACTTGAATGTGGAAATCGATTCGGATGACAATTTCTGTTAACCTAGTTGCAAAATGATTGTAAAATTTTGAAAATTTAGAAGTGTGAAATTTTCCATACTGTTAACATGGGAAAAATTTTAAACGAAAATTTTGAAAGTTCAATTTTTAGGAAAAACTTTAGACCCACTTCTTATTTAGTGAGTGTTATAAAATTCGAATAGGAGATTCTCCTATATATGAGCTTCAATATCACAAACCGGAAAAAAATTTTACTTTTTGAATAATAATTCATTGAAAGTCCGCCATGTGTTTTCAATGGCGAAATCTTATTTTTGAGAAAATTGCACTTTTTGGAACAACTTTAGACCCACTTCTTATTTAGTGAGTGTTATAAAATTCAAATTCGAGATTCTCCTATATATGAGCTTCAATATCACAAACCGGAAAAAATTTTGAAAATTTTACTTTTTGAACAATAATTCATTGAACAGTCCGCCATGTGTTTTCAATGGGGAAATTTTTATTTTTTAGAAAATTGCACTTTTTGGAACAACTTTAGACCCTTTTCTTATTTAGTGAGTGTTATAAAATTGGATTTGGAGATTCTCCTATATATAAGGTTCAATACCACACACTGGAAAAAATTTTGAAAATTTTAATTTTTGAACAATTATTCATTGAATAGTCCACCATGTGTTTTCAATGGGGGAATTTTATTTTTTAGAAAATTGCACTTTTTGGAACAATTTTAGACCCACTTTTTATTTAGTGAGTGTTATAAAATTGAAAATGGAGACTCTCCTATATATAAGCTTCAATATCATTAACGAGAAAAAATTTTGAAAATTTTTCTTTTTGAAAAATAATTCATTGAACAGTCCGTCATGTGTTTTCAATGGCGAAATCTTATTTTTGAGAAAATTGCACTTTTTTAAACAACTTTAGATCCACTTCTTATTTAGTGAGTGTTATAAAATTCAAATTCGAGATTCTCCTATATATGAACTTCAATATCACAAACCGGAAAATTTTTTGAAAATTTTACTTTTTGAACAATAATTTATTGAACAGTCCGCCATGTGTTTTCAATGGGGAAATTTTATTTTTGAGAAATTTGCACATTTTGAACCAACTATAGACCCACTTCTTATTTAGTGAGTGTTTTAGAATTGGAATTGGAGATTCTCCTATATATAAGCTTCAATATCACACATCGGAAAAAATTTTGAAAATTTTACTTTTTGAACAATAATTCATTGAACAGTCCGCCATGTGTTTTCAATTGTGAAATTTTATTTTTGAGAAAATTGCACTTTTTGGAACAACTTTAGACCCACTTTTTATATAGTGAGTGTTATAAAATTCAAATTCGAGATTCTCCTATATATGAGCTTCAATATCACACACCGGAAAAAATTTTGAAAATTTTAATTTTTGAACAATAATTCATTGAACAGTCCGCCATGTGTTTTCAATGGGGAAACTTTATTTTTTAGAAAATTGCACTTTTTGGAACAACTTTAGATCCATTTTTTATTTAGTGAGTGTTATAAAATTGAAATTGGATATTCTCCTATATATAAGCTTCAATATCACAAACGGGAAAAAATTTTGAAAATTTTAATTTTTGAACATTTATTCATTGAATAGTCCGCCATGTGATTTCAATGGGGAATTGTATTTTCGAGAAAATTGCTCAAATGCTTTCAAATTGCGAATTGCAGTTGGATATATGTTTTATAGTTATTCTTGTACCAAATTTTAATTAAAAAAAAGTATTCTAAAAATAAAAAATTCAATTTTTCGAAAATCTTGAAATATTTCAGTTTTGAGTGTATTTGAATGGAAAATTTCATTTTGAGCAAATGGTTCCAAATTGTGCTTTTTTATTCAAAAACACATTAAAAATCAAACAAATTTCAAAATTTTGGAAAAAAAAACTATTTTTGAATAGCTCTATGAGAACTTGAAATTTTGAAATGAAAGTGCTCAGAAACTGTTTTGAGGCTTTATTTTACGTAGCATTGCTTCGATTTTGTGTACTAAAATAATATTTCATGAGCAAATTGATGATCAGAAAGAAATCGGAAGATGACTTTTATTATCCTAGGCTACAAATTAAGGTTGAAATTCGAAAATTGAGAATTGTAAAATTGCCTAAGGATTGGCAAGTTTAATGTATATTCAAAGGGATATAAAGATTTTTTGGCAATAACCGAATTTTAAGAAGTAAAATTTCAATTTAATAACCACTTGAATGTGGAAATCGATTCGGATGACAATTTCTGTTACCCTAGTTGCAAAATGATTGTAAAATTTTGAAAATTTAGAAGTGTGAAATTTTCCATACGGTTAACATGGGAAAAATTTTAAACGAAAATTTTGAAAGTTCAATTTTTAGGACCAACTTTAGACCCACTTCTTATTTAGTGAGTGTTACAAAATTCGAATAGGAGATTCTAATATATATGAGCTTCAATATCACAAACCGGAAAAAATTTTGAAAATTTTACTTTTTGAAAAATAATTCATTGAACAGTCCGTCATGTGTTTTCAATGGCGAAATCTTATTTTTGAGAAAATTGCACTTTTTTAAACAACTTTAGACCCACTTCTTATTTAGTGAGTGTTATAAAATTCAAATTCGAGATTCTCCTATATATGAGCTTCAATATCACAAACCGGAAAAATTTTTAAAAATTTAACTTTTTGAACAATAATTCATTGAACAGTCCGCCATGTGTTTTCAATGGGGAAATTTTATTTTTGAGAAATTTGCACATTTTGAACCACCTATAGACCCACTTCTTATTTAGTGAGTGTTATAAAATTGGAATTGGAGATTCTCCTATATATAAGCTTCAATATCACTCACCGGAAAAAATTTTGAAAATTTTACTTTTTGAACAATAATTTATTGAACAGTCCGCCATGTGTTTTCAATTGTAAAATTTTATTTTTGAGAAAATTGCACATTTTGAACCAACTATAGACCCACTTCTTAGTTAGTGAGTGTTATAAAATTGGAATTGGAGATTCTCCTATATATAAACTTCAATATCACACAACGGAAAAATTTTTGAAAATTTTACTTTTTGAAAAATTATTCATTGAATAGTCCGTCATGTGTTTTCAATGGCGAAATCTTATTTTTTAAAAAATTGCACTTTTTGGAACAACTTTAGACCCACTTTTTATTTAGTGAATGTTATAAAATTGAAATTGGATATTCTCCTATATATAAGCTTCAATATCACAAACGGGAAAAAATTTTGAAAATTTTAATTTTTGAACAATTATTCATTGAATAGTCCGCCATGTGATTTCAATGGGGAATTGTATTTTCGAGAAAATTGCTCAAATGCTTTCAAATTGCGAATTGCAGTTGGATATATGAAATTGGATATTCTCCTATATATAAGCTTCAATATCACAAACGGGAAAAAATTTTGAAAATTTTACTTTTTGAAAAATTATTCATTGAATAGTCCGTCATGTGTTTTCAATGGCAAAATCTTATTTTTGAGAAAATTGCACTTTTTGGAACAACTTTAGACCCACTTCTTATTTAGTGAGTGTTATAAAATTCAAATTCGAGATTCTCCTATATATGAGCTTCAATATCACAAACCGGAAAAAATTTTGAAAATTTTACTTTTTGAACAATAATTCATTGAACAGTCCGCCATGTGTTTTCAATGGCGAAATCTTATTTTTTAGAAAATTGCACTTTTTTAAACAACTTTAGACCCACTTCTTATTTACTGAGTGTTATAAAATTGGAATTGGAGATTCTCCTATATATAAGCTTCAATATCACTCACCGGAAAAAATTTTGAAAATTTTACTTTTTGAACAATAATTTATTGAACAGTCCGCCATGTGTTTTCAATTGTAAAATTTTATTTTTGAGAAAATTGCACATTTTGAACCAACTATAGACCCACTTCTTATTTAGTGAGTGTTATAAAATTGGAATTGGAGATTCTCCTATATATAAGCTTCAATATCACTCACCGGAAAAAATTTTGAAAATTTTACTTTTTGAACAATAATTTATTGAACAGTCCGCCATGTGTTTTCAATTGTAAAATTTTATTTTTGAGAAAATTGCACATTTTGAACCAACTATAGACCCACTTCTTATTTAGTGAGTGTTATAAAATTGGAATTGGAGATTCTCCTATATAAAAGCTTCAATATCACACACCGGAAAAAAATTTGAAAATTTTACTTTTTGAAAAATTATTCATTGAAAGTCCGCCATGTGTTTTCAATGGCGAAATCTTATTTTTGAGAAAATTGCACTTTTTGGAACAACTTTAGACCCACTTCTTATTTAGTGAGTGTTATAAAATTCAAATTCGACATTCTCCTATATATGAGCTTCAATATCACAAACCGGAAAAAATTTTGAAAATTTTACTTTTTGAACAATAATTCATTGAACAGTCCGCCATGTGTTTTCAATGGGGAAATTTTATTTTTTAGAAAATTGCACTTTTTGGAACAACTTTAGACCCACTTTTTATTTAGTGAATGTTATAAAATTGAAATTGGATATTCTCCTATATATAAGCTTCAATATCACAAACAGGAAAAAATTTTGAAAATTTTAATTTTTGAACAATTATTCATTGAATAGTCCGCCATGTGATTTCAATGGGGAATTTTATTTTTTAGAAAATTGCACTTTTTGGAACAACTTTAGATCCACTTTTTATTTAGTGAGTGTTATAAAATTGGAATTGGAGATTCTCCTATATATAAGATTTAATATCACAAACGTTAAAAAATTTTGAAAATTTTCCTTTTTGAAAAATTATTCATTGAATAGTCCTTCATGTGTTTTCAATGGGGAATTGTATTTTCGAGAAAATTGCTCAAATGCTTTCAAATTGCGAATAGCAGTTGGATAAATGTTTATAGTTATTCTTGTACAAAATTTTAATTAAAAAAAAGTATTCTAAAAATAAAAAATTCAATATTTCGAAAATCTTGAAATATTTCAGTTTTGAGTGTATTTGAATGGAAAATTTCATTTTTAACAAATGGTTCCAAATTGTGTTTTTTTATTCAAAAACACATTAAAAATCAAACAAATTTCAAAATTTTAGCAAAAAAACAATTTTTGAGTAGCTCTATGAGAAGTTGAAATTTTGAAACGAAAGCGCTCAGAAACTGTTTTGAGGCTTTATTTTACGTAGCAATGCTTCGATTTTGTGTACTAAAATAATATTTCATGAGCAAATTGATGATCAGAAAGAAATCGGAAGATGACTTTTATTATCCTAGAATACAAATTAAGGTTAAAATTCGAAAATTGAGAATTGTAAAATTGCCTAAGGATTGGCAAGTTTAATGTATATTCAAAGGGATATAAAGATTTTTTTGGCAATAACCGAATTTTAAGAAGTAACATTTCATTTTAATAACCACTTGAATGTGGAAATCGATTCGGATTACAATTTCTGTTAACCTAGTTGCAAAATGATTGTAAAATTTTGAAAATTTAGAAGTGTGAAATTTTCCATACTGAAATTTTAAGAAATTTTAAGAATGGGAAAAATTTTAAACGAAAATTTTGAAAGTTCAATTTTTAGGACCAACTTTAGACACACTTCTTATTTAGTGAGTGTTATAAAATTCGAATAGGAGATTCTCCTATATATGAGCTTCAATATCACAAACCGGAAAAAATTTTGAAAATTTTACTTTTTGAACAATAATTCATTGAACAGTCCGCCATGTGTTTTCAATGGCGAAATCTTATTTTTGAGAAAATTGCACTTTTTTAAACAACTTTAGATCCACTTCTTATTTAGTGAGTGTTATAAAATTCAAATTCGATATTCTGGTATATATGAGCTTCAATATCACAAACCGGAAAAAATTTTGAAAATTTTACTTTTTGAACAATAATTCATTGAACAGTCCGCCATGTGTTTTCAATGGGGAAATTTTATTTTTGAGAAATTTGCACATTTTGAACCAACTATAGACCCACTTCTTATTTAGTGAGTGTTTTAGAATTGGAATTGGAGATTCTCCTATATATAAGCTTCAATATCACACACCGGAAAAAATTTTGAAAATTTTACTTTTTGAATAATAATTCATTGAAAGTCCGCCATGTGTTTTCAATGGCGAAATCTTATTTTTGAGAAAATTGCACTTTTTGGAACATTTTTAGACCCACTTCTAATTTAGTGAGTGTTATAAAATTCAAATTCGAGATTCTCCTATATATCAGCTTCAATATCACAAACCGGAAAAAATTTTGAAAATTTTACTTTTTGAACAATAATTCATTGAACAGTCCGCCATGTGTTTTCATTGGGGAAATTTTATTTTTTAGAAAATTGCACAGTGTTATAAAATTGAAAATGGAGACTCTCCTATATATAAGCTTCAATATCATAAACGGGAAAAAATTTTGAAAATTTTACTTTTTGAAAAATAATTCATTGAACAGTCCGTCATGTGTTTTCAATGGCGAAATCTTATTTTTGAGAAAATTGCACTTTTTTAAACAACTTTAGACCCACTTCTTATTTAGTGGGTGCTATAAAATTCAAATTCGAGATTCTCCTATATATGAGCTTCAATATCACAAACCGGAAAAATTTTTGTAAATTTTACTTTTTGAACAATAATTCATTGAACAGTCCGCCATGTGATTTCAATGGGGAAATTTTATTTTTGAGAAATTTGCACATTTTGAACCAACTATAGACCCACTTTTTATTTAGTGAGTGTTATAAAATTGGAATTGGAGATTCTCCTATATATATGCTTCAATATCACACACCGGAAAAAAATTTGAAAATTTTACTTTTTGAAAAATTATTCATTGAATAGTCCACCATGTGTTTTCAATGGGGGAATTTTATTTTTTAGAAAATTGCACTTTTTGGAACAACTTTAGACCCACTTTTTATTTAGTGAATGTTATAAAATTGAAATTGGATATTCTCCTATATATAAGCTTCAATATACACAAACGGGAAAAAATTTTGAAAATTTTAATTTTTGAACAATTATTCATTGAATAGTCCGCCATGTGATTTCAATGGGGAATTGTATTTTCGAGAAAATTGCTCAAATGCTTTCAAATTGCGAATTGCAGTTGGATATATGTTTTATAGTTATTCTTTTACCAAATTTTAATTAAAAAAAAGTGTTCTAAAAATAAAAAATTCAATTTTTCGAAAATCTTGAAATATTTCAGTTTTGAGTGCATTTGAATGGAAAATTTCATTTTTAACAAATGGTTCCAAACTATGTTTTTTTATTCAAAAACACATTAAAAATCAAACAAATTTCAAAATTTTGGCAAAAAAAACTATTTTTGAATAGCTCTATGAGAAATTGAAATTTTGAAACGAAAGCGTTCAGAAACTGTTTTGAGGCTTTTTTTACGTAGCATTTCTTCGATTTTGTGTACTAAAATAATATTTCATGAGCAAATTGATGATCAGAAAGAAATCGGAAGATGACTTTTATTATCCTAGGCTACATATTAAGGTTAAAATTCGAAAATTGAGAATTGGAAAATTGCCTAAGGATTGGCAAGTTTAATGTGTATTCAAAGGGATATAAAGATTTTTTTGGCAATAACCGAATTTTAATAATTAAAATTTCTTTTTAATAACCACTTGAATGTGGAAATCGATTCGGATGACAATTTCTGTTAACCTAGTAGCAAAATGATTGTAAAATTTTGAAAATTTAGAAGTGTGAAATTTTCCATACTGTTAACATGGGAAAAATTTTAAACGAAAATTTTGAAAGTTCAATTTTTAGGACCAACTTTAGACCCACTTCTTATTTAGTGAGTGTTATAAAATTCAAATTCGAGATTCTCCTATATATGAGCTTCAATATCACACACCGGAAAAAATTTTGAAAATTTTACTTTTTGAACAATAATTCATTGAACAGTCCGCCATGTGTTTTCAATGGGGAAATTTTATTTTTTAGAAAATTGCACTTTTTGGAACAACTTTAGACCCACTTTTTATTTAGTGAATGTTATAAAATTGAAATTGGATATTCTCCTATATATAAGCTTCAATATCACAAACGGGGAAAACTTTTGAAAATTTTAATTTTTGAACAATTATTCATTGAATAGTCCGCCATGTGATTTCAATGGGGAATTGTATTTTCGAGAAAATTGCTCAAATGCTTTCAAATTGCGAATTGCAGTTGGATATATGAAATTGGATATTCTCCTATATATAAGCTTCAATATCACAAACGGGAAAAAATTTAGAAAATTTTACTTTTTGAAAAATTATTCATTGAATAGTCCGTCATGCGTTTTCAATGGCGAAATCTTATTTTTGAGAAAATTGCACTTTTTGGAACAACTTTAGACCCACTTCTTATTTAGTGAGTGTTATAAAATTCAAATTCGAGATTCTCCTATATATGAGCTTCAATATCACAAACAGGAAAAAATTTTGAAAATTTTACTTTTTGAACAATAATTCATTGAACAGTCCGCCATGTGTTTTCAATGGGGAAATTTTATTTTTTAGAAAATTGCACTTTTTGGAACAACTTTAGACCCACTTTTTATTTAGTGAATGTTATAAAATTGAAATTGGATATTCTCCTATATATAAGCTTCAATATCACAAACGGGGAAAAATTTTGAAAATTTTAATTTTTGAACAATTATTCATTGAATAGTCCGCCATGTGATTTCAATGGGGAATTGTATTTTCGAGAAAATTGCTCAAATGCTTTCAAATTGCAAATTGCAGTTGGATATATGAAATTGGATATTCTCCTATATATAAGCTTCAATATCACAAACGGGAAAAAATTTTGAAAATTTTAATTTTTGAACAATTATTCATTGAATAATCCGTCATGTGTTTTCAATGGGGGAATTTTATTTTTTAGAAAATTTCACTTTTTGGAACAACTTTAGATCCACTTTTTATTTAGTGAGTGTTATAAAATTGGAATTGGAGATTCTTCTATATATAAGCTTTAATATCACACACGGGAAAAAATTTTGAAAATTTTAATTTTTGAACAATTATTCATTGAATAGTCCACCATGTGTTTTCAATGGGGGAATTTTATTTTTTAGAAAATTGCACTTTTTGGAACAACTTTAGACCCACTTTTTATTTAGTGAATGTTATAAAATTGAAATTGGATATTCTCCTATATATAAGCTTCAATATCACAAACGGGAAAAAATTTTGAAAATTTTACTTTCTGAAAAATAATTCATTGAACAGTCCGTCATGTGTTTTCAATGGCGAAATCTTATTTTTGAGAAAATTGCACTTTTTTAAACAACTTTAGACCCACTTCTTATTTAGTGAGTGTTATAAAATTCAAATTCGAGATTCTCCTGTATATGAACTTCAATATCACAAACCGGAAAAATTTTTGAAAATTTTACTTTTTGAACAATAATTTATTGAACAGTCCGCCATGTGTTTTCAATGGGGAAATTTTATTTTTGAGAAATTTGCACATTTTGAACCAACTATAGACCCACTTCTTATTTAGTGAGTGTTTTAGAATTGGAATTGGAGATTCTCCTATATATGAGCTTCAATATCACACAACGGAAAAAATTTTGAAAATTTTACTTTTTGAAAAATTATTCATTGAATAGTCCGTCATGTGTTTTTAATGGCGAAATCTTATTTTTTAGAAAATTGCACTTTTTGGAACAACTTTAGACCCACTTTTTATTTAGTGAATGTTATAAAATTGAAATTGGATATTCTCCTATATATAAGCTTCAATATCACAAACGGGAAAAAATTTTGAAAATTTTAATTTTTGAACAATTATTCATTGAATAGTCCGCCATGTGATTTCAATGGAGAATTGTATTTTCGAGAAAATTGCTCAAATGCTTTCAAATTGCGAATTGCAGTTGGATATATGAAATTGGATATTCTCCTATATATAAGCTTCAATATCACAAACGGGAAAAAATTTTGAAAATTTTACTTTTTGAAAAATTATTCATTGAATAGTCCGTCATGTGTTTTCAATGGCGAAATCTTATTTTTGAGAAAATTGCACTTTTTGGAACAACTTTAGACCCACTTCTTATTTAGTGAGTGTTATAAAATTCAAATTCGAGATTCTCCTGTATATGAGCTTCAATATCACAAACCGGAAAAAATTTTGAAAATTTTACTTTTTGAACAATAATTCATTGAACAGTCCGCCATGTGTTTTCAATGGGGAAATTTTATTTTTTAGAAAATTGCACTTTTTGGAACAACTTTAGACCCACTTCTTATTTAGTGAGTGTTATAAAATTGGAATTGGATATTCTCCTATATATAAGCTTCAATACCACACACTGGAAAAAATTTTGAAAATTTTAATTTTTGAACAATTATTCATTGAATAGTCCACCATGTGTTTTCAATGGGGGAATTTTATTTTTTAGAAAATTGCACTTTTTGGAACAATTTTAGACCCACTTTTTATTTAGTGAGTGTTATAAAATTGAAAATGGAGACTCTCCTATATATAAGCTTCAATATCATAAACGGGACAAAATTTTTAAAATTTTACTTTTTGAAAAATAATTCATTGAATAGTCCGTCATGTGTTTTCAATGGCGAAATCTTATTTTTTAGAAAATAGCACTTTTTGGAACAACTTTAGACCCACTTTTTATTTAGTGAATGTTATAAAATTGAAATTGGATATTCTCCTATATATAAGCTTCAATATCACAAACGGGAAAAAATTTTGAAAATTTTAATTTTTGAACAATTATTCATTGAATAGTCCGCCATGTGATTTCAATGGGGAATTGTATTTTCGAGAAAATTGCTCAAATGCTTTCAAATTGCGAATTGCAGTTGGATATATGAAATTGGATATTCTCCTATATATAAGCTTCAATATCACAAACGGGAAAAAATTTTGAAAATTTTACTTTTTGAAAAATTATTCATTGAATAGTCCGTCATGTGTTTTCAATGGCGAAATCTTATTTTTGAGAAAATTGCACTTTTTGGAACAACTTTAGACCCACTTCTTATTTAGTGAGTGTTATAAAATTGGAATTGGATATTCTCCTATATATAAGCTTCAATACCACACACTGGAAAAAATTTTGAAAATTTTAATTTTTGAACAATTATTCATTGAATAGTCCACCATGTGTTTTCAATGGGGGAATTTTATTTTTTAGAAAATTGCACTTTTTGGAACAATTTTAGACCCACTTTTTATTTAGTGAGTGTTATAAAATTGAAAATGGAGACTCTCCTATATATAAGCTTCAATATCATAAACGGGACAAAATTTTTAAAATTTTACTTTTTGAAAAATAATTCATTGAATAGTCCGTCATGTGTTTTCAATGGCGAAATCTTATTTTTGAGAAAATTGCACTTTTTTAAACAACTTTAGACCCACTTCTTAATTAGTGAGTGTTATAAAATTCAAATTCGAGATTCTCCTATATATGAACTTCAATATCACAAACCGGAAAAAATTTTGAAAATTTTACTTTTTGAACAATAATTCATTGAACAGTCCGCCATGTGTTTTCAATGGGGAAATTTTATTTTTGAGAAATTTGCACATTTTGAACTAACTATAGACCCACTTCTTATTTAGTGAGTGTTTTAGAATTGGAATTGGAGATTCTCCTATATATAAGCTTCAATATCACACACCGGAAAAAAATTTGAAAATTTTACTTTTTGAACAATAATTCATTGAACAGTCCGCCATGTGTTTTCAATTGTGAAATTTTATTTTTGAGAAAATTGCACATTTTGAACCAACTATAGAACCACTTCTTATTTAGTGAGTGTTATAAAATTGGAATTGGAGATTCTCCTATATATAAGCTTCAATATCACACACCGGAAAAAGTTTTGAAAATTTTACTTTTTGAAAAATTATTCATTGAATAGTCCATCAGGTGTTTTCAATGGCGAAATTTTATTTTTGAGAAAATTGCACTTTTTGGAACAACTTTAGACCCACTTTTTATATAGTGACAGTTATAAAATTCAAATTCGAGATTCTCCTATATATGAGCTTCAATATCCCAAACCGGAAAAAGTTTTGAAAATTTTACTTTTTGAAAAATTATTCATTGAATAGTCCATCATGTGTTTTCAATGGCGAAATCTTATTTTTGAGAAAATTGCACTTTTTGGAACAACTTTAGACCCACTTTTTATATAGTGACAGTTATAAAATTCAAATTCGAGATTCTCCTATATATGAGCTTCAATATCACAAACCGGAAAAAATTTTGAAAATTTTACTTTTTGAACAATAATTCATTGAACAGTCCGTCATGTGTTTTCAATGGCGAAATCTTATTTTTGAGAAAATTGCACATTTTGAACCAACTATAGACCCACTTCTTATTTAGTGAGTGTTATAAAATTGGAATTGGAGATTCTCCTATATATAAGCTTCAATATCACTCACCGGAAAAAATTATGAAAATTTTAATTTTTGAACAATTATTTATTGAATAGTCCGCCATGTGATTTCAATGGGGAATTGTATTTTCGAGAAAATTGCTCAAATGCTTTCAAATTGCGAATTGCAGTTGGATATATGTTTTATAGTTATTCTTGTACCAAATTTTAATTAAAAAAAAGTGTTCTAAAAATAAAAAATTCAATTTTTCGAAAATCTTGAAATATTTCAGTTTTGAGTGTATTTGAATGGAAAATTTCATTTTTAACAAATGGTTCCAAACTGTGTTTTTTTATTCAAAAACACATTAAAAATCAAACAAATTTCAAAATTTTGGCAAAAAAAACTATTTTTGAATAGCTCTATGAGAAGTTGAAATTTTGAAACGAAAGCGCTCAGAAACTGTTTTGAGGCTTTTTTTACGTAGCATTTCTTCGAATTTGTGTACTAAAATAATATTTCATGAGCAAATTGATGATCAGAAAGAAATCGGAAGATGACTTTTATTTTCCTAGGCTACAAATTAAGGTTAAAATTAGAAAATTGAGAATTGGAAAATTGCCTAAGGATTGGCAAGTTTAATGTGTATTCAAAGGGATATAAAGATTTTTTTGGCAATAACCGAATTTTAAGAAGTAAAATTTCATTTTAATAACCACTTGAATGTGGAAATCGATTCGGATGACAATTTCTGTTAACCTAGTTGCAAAATGATTGTAAAATTTTGAAAATTTAGAAGTGTGAAATTTTCCATACTGTTAACATGGGAAAAATTTTAAACGAAAATTTTGAAAGTTCAATTTTTAGGAAAAACTTTAGACCCACTTCTTATTTAGTGAGTGTTATAAAATTCGAATAGGAGATTCTCCTATATATGAGCTTCAATATCACAAACCGGAAAAAAATTTTACTTTTTGAATAATAATTCATTGAAAGTCCGCCATGTGTTTTCAATGGCGAAATCTTATTTTTGAGAAAATTGCACTTTTTGGAACAACTTTAGACCCACTTCTTATTTAGTGAGTGTTATAAAATTCAAATTCGAGATTCTCCTATATATGAGCTTCAATATCACAAACCGGAAAAAATTTTGAAAATTTTACTTTTTGAACAATAATTCATTGAACAGTCCGCCATGTGTTTTCAATGGGGAAATTTTTATTTTTTAGAAAATTGCACTTTTTGGAACAACTTTAGACCCTTTTCTTATTTAGTGAGTGTTATAAAATTGGATTTGGAGATTCTCCTATATATAAGGTTCAATACCACACACTGGAAAAAATTTTGAAAATTTTAATTTTTGAACAATTATTCATTGAATAGTCCACCATGTGTTTTCAATGGGGGAATTTTATTTTTTAGAAAATTGCACTTTTTGGAACAATTTTAGACCCACTTTTTATTTAGTGAGTGTTATAAAATTGAAAATGGAGACTCTCCTATATATAAGCTTCAATATCATTAACGAGAAAAAATTTTGAAAATTTTTCTTTTTGAAAAATAATTCATTGAACAGTCCGTCATGTGTTTTCAATGGCGAAATCTTATTTTTGAGAAAATTGCACTTTTTTAAACAACTTTAGATCCACTTCTTATTTAGTGAGTGTTATAAAATTCAAATTCGAGATTCTCCTATATATGAACTTCAATATCACAAACCGGAAAATTTTTTGAAAATTTTACTTTTTGAACAATAATTTATTGAACAGTCCGCCATGTGTTTTCAATGGGGAAATTTTATTTTTGAGAAATTTGCACATTTTGAACCAACTATAGACCCACTTCTTATTTAGTGAGTGTTTTAGAATTGGAATTGGAGATTCTCCTATATATAAGCTTCAATATCACACATCGGAAAAAATTTTGAAAATTTTACTTTTTGAACAATAATTCATTGAACAGTCCGCCATGTGTTTTCAATTGTGAAATTTTATTTTTGAGAAAATTGCACTTTTTGGAACAACTTTAGACCCACTTTTTATATAGTGAGTGTTATAAAATTCAAATTCGAGATTCTCCTATATATGAGCTTCAATATCACACACCGGAAAAAATTTTGAAAATTTTAATTTTTGAACAATAATTCATTGAACAGTCCGCCATGTGTTTTCAATGGGGAAACTTTATTTTTTAGAAAATTGCACTTTTTGGAACAACTTTAGATCCATTTTTTATTTAGTGAGTGTTATAAAATTGAAATTGGATATTCTCCTATATATAAGCTTCAATATCACAAACGGGAAAAAATTTTGAAAATTTTAATTTTTGAACATTTATTCATTGAATAGTCCGCCATGTGATTTCAATGGGGAATTGTATTTTCGAGAAAATTGCTCAAATGCTTTCAAATTGCGAATTGCAGTTGGATATATGTTTTATAGTTATTCTTGTACCAAATTTTAATTAAAAAAAAGTATTCTAAAAATAAAAAATTCAATTTTTCGAAAATCTTGAAATATTTCAGTTTTGAGTGTATTTGAATGGAAAATTTCATTTTGAGCAAATGGTTCCAAATTGTGCTTTTTTATTCAAAAACACATTAAAAATCAAACAAATTTCAAAATTTTGGAAAAAAAAACTATTTTTGAATAGCTCTATGAGAACTTGAAATTTTGAAATGAAAGTGCTCAGAAACTGTTTTGAGGCTTTATTTTACGTAGCATTGCTTCGATTTTGTGTACTAAAATAATATTTCATGAGCAAATTGATGATCAGAAAGAAATCGGAAGATGACTTTTATTATCCTAGGCTACAAATTAAGGTTGAAATTCGAAAATTGAGAATTGTAAAATTGCCTAAGGATTGGCAAGTTTAATGTATATTCAAAGGGATATAAAGATTTTTTGGCAATAACCGAATTTTAAGAAGTAAAATTTCAATTTAATAACCACTTGAATGTGGAAATCGATTCGGATGACAATTTCTGTTACCCTAGTTGCAAAATGATTGTAAAATTTTGAAAATTTAGAAGTGTGAAATTTTCCATACGGTTAACATGGGAAAAATTTTAAACGAAAATTTTGAAAGTTCAATTTTTAGGACCAACTTTAGACCCACTTCTTATTTAGTGAGTGTTACAAAATTCGAATAGGAGATTCTAATATATATGAGCTTCAATATCACAAACCGGAAAAAATTTTGAAAATTTTACTTTTTGAAAAATAATTCATTGAACAGTCCGTCATGTGTTTTCAATGGCGAAATCTTATTTTTGAGAAAATTGCACTTTTTTAAACAACTTTAGACCCACTTCTTATTTAGTGAGTGTTATAAAATTCAAATTCGAGATTCTCCTATATATGAGCTTCAATATCACAAACCGGAAAAATTTTTAAAAATTTAACTTTTTGAACAATAATTCATTGAACAGTCCGCCATGTGTTTTCAATGGGGAAATTTTATTTTTGAGAAATTTGCACATTTTGAACCACCTATAGACCCACTTCTTATTTAGTGAGTGTTATAAAATTGGAATTGGAGATTCTCCTATATATAAGCTTCAATATCACTCACCGGAAAAAATTTTGAAAATTTTACTTTTTGAACAATAATTTATTGAACAGTCCGCCATGTGTTTTCAATTGTAAAATTTTATTTTTGAGAAAATTGCACATTTTGAACCAACTATAGACCCACTTCTTAGTTAGTGAGTGTTATAAAATTGGAATTGGAGATTCTCCTATATATAAACTTCAATATCACACAACGGAAAAATTTTTGAAAATTTTACTTTTTGAAAAATTATTCATTGAATAGTCCGTCATGTGTTTTCAATGGCGAAATCTTATTTTTTAAAAAATTGCACTTTTTGGAACAACTTTAGACCCACTTTTTATTTAGTGAATGTTATAAAATTGAAATTGGATATTCTCCTATATATAAGCTTCAATATCACAAACGGGAAAAAATTTTGAAAATTTTAATTTTTGAACAATTATTCATTGAATAGTCCGCCATGTGATTTCAATGGGGAATTGTATTTTCGAGAAAATTGCTCAAATGCTTTCAAATTGCGAATTGCAGTTGGATATATGAAATTGGATATTCTCCTATATATAAGCTTCAATATCACAAACGGGAAAAAATTTTGAAAATTTTACTTTTTGAAAAATTATTCATTGAATAGTCCGTCATGTGTTTTCAATGGCAAAATCTTATTTTTGAGAAAATTGCACTTTTTGGAACAACTTTAGACCCACTTCTTATTTAGTGAGTGTTATAAAATTCAAATTCGAGATTCTCCTATATATGAGCTTCAATATCACAAACCGGAAAAAATTTTGAAAATTTTACTTTTTGAACAATAATTCATTGAACAGTCCGCCATGTGTTTTCAATGGCGAAATCTTATTTTTTAGAAAATTGCACTTTTTTAAACAACTTTAGACCCACTTCTTATTTACTGAGTGTTATAAAATTGGAATTGGAGATTCTCCTATATATAAGCTTCAATATCACTCACCGGAAAAAATTTTGAAAATTTTACTTTTTGAACAATAATTTATTGAACAGTCCGCCATGTGTTTTCAATTGTAAAATTTTATTTTTGAGAAAATTGCACATTTTGAACCAACTATAGACCCACTTCTTATTTAGTGAGTGTTATAAAATTGGAATTGGAGATTCTCCTATATATAAGCTTCAATATCACTCACCGGAAAAAATTTTGAAAATTTTACTTTTTGAACAATAATTTATTGAACAGTCCGCCATGTGTTTTCAATTGTAAAATTTTATTTTTGAGAAAATTGCACATTTTGAACCAACTATAGACCCACTTCTTATTTAGTGAGTGTTATAAAATTGGAATTGGAGATTCTCCTATATAAAAGCTTCAATATCACACACCGGAAAAAAATTTGAAAATTTTACTTTTTGAAAAATTATTCATTGAAAGTCCGCCATGTGTTTTCAATGGCGAAATCTTATTTTTGAGAAAATTGCACTTTTTGGAACAACTTTAGACCCACTTCTTATTTAGTGAGTGTTATAAAATTCAAATTCGACATTCTCCTATATATGAGCTTCAATATCACAAACCGGAAAAAATTTTGAAAATTTTACTTTTTGAACAATAATTCATTGAACAGTCCGCCATGTGTTTTCAATGGGGAAATTTTATTTTTTAGAAAATTGCACTTTTTGGAACAACTTTAGACCCACTTTTTATTTAGTGAATGTTATAAAATTGAAATTGGATATTCTCCTATATATAAGCTTCAATATCACAAACAGGAAAAAATTTTGAAAATTTTAATTTTTGAACAATTATTCATTGAATAGTCCGCCATGTGATTTCAATGGGGAATTTTATTTTTTAGAAAATTGCACTTTTTGGAACAACTTTAGATCCACTTTTTATTTAGTGAGTGTTATAAAATTGGAATTGGAGATTCTCCTATATATAAGATTTAATATCACAAACGTTAAAAAATTTTGAAAATTTTCCTTTTTGAAAAATTATTCATTGAATAGTCCTTCATGTGTTTTCAATGGGGAATTGTATTTTCGAGAAAATTGCTCAAATGCTTTCAAATTGCGAATAGCAGTTGGATAAATGTTTATAGTTATTCTTGTACAAAATTTTAATTAAAAAAAAGTATTCTAAAAATAAAAAATTCAATATTTCGAAAATCTTGAAATATTTCAGTTTTGAGTGTATTTGAATGGAAAATTTCATTTTTAACAAATGGTTCCAAATTGTGTTTTTTTATTCAAAAACACATTAAAAATCAAACAAATTTCAAAATTTTAGCAAAAAAACAATTTTTGAGTAGCTCTATGAGAAGTTGAAATTTTGAAACGAAAGCGCTCAGAAACTGTTTTGAGGCTTTATTTTACGTAGCAATGCTTCGATTTTGTGTACTAAAATAATATTTCATGAGCAAATTGATGATCAGAAAGAAATCGGAAGATGACTTTTATTATCCTAGAATACAAATTAAGGTTAAAATTCGAAAATTGAGAATTGTAAAATTGCCTAAGGATTGGCAAGTTTAATGTATATTCAAAGGGATATAAAGATTTTTTTGGCAATAACCGAATTTTAAGAAGTAACATTTCATTTTAATAACCACTTGAATGTGGAAATCGATTCGGATTACAATTTCTGTTAACCTAGTTGCAAAATGATTGTAAAATTTTGAAAATTTAGAAGTGTGAAATTTTCCATACTGAAATTTTAAGAAATTTTAAGAATGGGAAAAATTTTAAACGAAAATTTTGAAAGTTCAATTTTTAGGACCAACTTTAGACACACTTCTTATTTAGTGAGTGTTATAAAATTCGAATAGGAGATTCTCCTATATATGAGCTTCAATATCACAAACCGGAAAAAATTTTGAAAATTTTACTTTTTGAACAATAATTCATTGAACAGTCCGCCATGTGTTTTCAATGGCGAAATCTTATTTTTGAGAAAATTGCACTTTTTTAAACAACTTTAGATCCACTTCTTATTTAGTGAGTGTTATAAAATTCAAATTCGATATTCTGGTATATATGAGCTTCAATATCACAAACCGGAAAAAATTTTGAAAATTTTACTTTTTGAACAATAATTCATTGAACAGTCCGCCATGTGTTTTCAATGGGGAAATTTTATTTTTGAGAAATTTGCACATTTTGAACCAACTATAGACCCACTTCTTATTTAGTGAGTGTTTTAGAATTGGAATTGGAGATTCTCCTATATATAAGCTTCAATATCACACACCGGAAAAAATTTTGAAAATTTTACTTTTTGAATAATAATTCATTGAAAGTCCGCCATGTGTTTTCAATGGCGAAATCTTATTTTTGAGAAAATTGCACTTTTTGGAACATTTTTAGACCCACTTCTAATTTAGTGAGTGTTATAAAATTCAAATTCGAGATTCTCCTATATATCAGCTTCAATATCACAAACCGGAAAAAATTTTGAAAATTTTACTTTTTGAACAATAATTCATTGAACAGTCCGCCATGTGTTTTCATTGGGGAAATTTTATTTTTTAGAAAATTGCACAGTGTTATAAAATTGAAAATGGAGACTCTCCTATATATAAGCTTCAATATCATAAACGGGAAAAAATTTTGAAAATTTTACTTTTTGAAAAATAATTCATTGAACAGTCCGTCATGTGTTTTCAATGGCGAAATCTTATTTTTGAGAAAATTGCACTTTTTTAAACAACTTTAGACCCACTTCTTATTTAGTGGGTGCTATAAAATTCAAATTCGAGATTCTCCTATATATGAGCTTCAATATCACAAACCGGAAAAATTTTTGTAAATTTTACTTTTTGAACAATAATTCATTGAACAGTCCGCCATGTGATTTCAATGGGGAAATTTTATTTTTGAGAAATTTGCACATTTTGAACCAACTATAGACCCACTTTTTATTTAGTGAGTGTTATAAAATTGGAATTGGAGATTCTCCTATATATATGCTTCAATATCACACACCGGAAAAAAATTTGAAAATTTTACTTTTTGAAAAATTATTCATTGAATAGTCCACCATGTGTTTTCAATGGGGGAATTTTATTTTTTAGAAAATTGCACTTTTTGGAACAACTTTAGACCCACTTTTTATTTAGTGAATGTTATAAAATTGAAATTGGATATTCTCCTATATATAAGCTTCAATATACACAAACGGGAAAAAATTTTGAAAATTTTAATTTTTGAACAATTATTCATTGAATAGTCCGCCATGTGATTTCAATGGGGAATTGTATTTTCGAGAAAATTGCTCAAATGCTTTCAAATTGCGAATTGCAGTTGGATATATGTTTTATAGTTATTCTTTTACCAAATTTTAATTAAAAAAAAGTGTTCTAAAAATAAAAAATTCAATTTTTCGAAAATCTTGAAATATTTCAGTTTTGAGTGCATTTGAATGGAAAATTTCATTTTTAACAAATGGTTCCAAACTATGTTTTTTTATTCAAAAACACATTAAAAATCAAACAAATTTCAAAATTTTGGCAAAAAAAACTATTTTTGAATAGCTCTATGAGAAATTGAAATTTTGAAACGAAAGCGTTCAGAAACTGTTTTGAGGCTTTTTTTACGTAGCATTTCTTCGATTTTGTGTACTAAAATAATATTTCATGAGCAAATTGATGATCAGAAAGAAATCGGAAGATGACTTTTATTATCCTAGGCTACATATTAAGGTTAAAATTCGAAAATTGAGAATTGGAAAATTGCCTAAGGATTGGCAAGTTTAATGTGTATTCAAAGGGATATAAAGATTTTTTTGGCAATAACCGAATTTTAATAATTAAAATTTCTTTTTAATAACCACTTGAATGTGGAAATCGATTCGGATGACAATTTCTGTTAACCTAGTAGCAAAATGATTGTAAAATTTTGAAAATTTAGAAGTGTGAAATTTTCCATACTGTTAACATGGGAAAAATTTTAAACGAAAATTTTGAAAGTTCAATTTTTAGGACCAACTTTAGACCCACTTCTTATTTAGTGAGTGTTATAAAATTCAAATTCGAGATTCTCCTATATATGAGCTTCAATATCACACACCGGAAAAAATTTTGAAAATTTTACTTTTTGAACAATAATTCATTGAACAGTCCGCCATGTGTTTTCAATGGGGAAATTTTATTTTTTAGAAAATTGCACTTTTTGGAACAACTTTAGACCCACTTTTTATTTAGTGAATGTTATAAAATTGAAATTGGATATTCTCCTATATATAAGCTTCAATATCACAAACGGGGAAAACTTTTGAAAATTTTAATTTTTGAACAATTATTCATTGAATAGTCCGCCATGTGATTTCAATGGGGAATTGTATTTTCGAGAAAATTGCTCAAATGCTTTCAAATTGCGAATTGCAGTTGGATATATGAAATTGGATATTCTCCTATATATAAGCTTCAATATCACAAACGGGAAAAAATTTAGAAAATTTTACTTTTTGAAAAATTATTCATTGAATAGTCCGTCATGCGTTTTCAATGGCGAAATCTTATTTTTGAGAAAATTGCACTTTTTGGAACAACTTTAGACCCACTTCTTATTTAGTGAGTGTTATAAAATTCAAATTCGAGATTCTCCTATATATGAGCTTCAATATCACAAACAGGAAAAAATTTTGAAAATTTTACTTTTTGAACAATAATTCATTGAACAGTCCGCCATGTGTTTTCAATGGGGAAATTTTATTTTTTAGAAAATTGCACTTTTTGGAACAACTTTAGACCCACTTTTTATTTAGTGAATGTTATAAAATTGAAATTGGATATTCTCCTATATATAAGCTTCAATATCACAAACGGGGAAAAATTTTGAAAATTTTAATTTTTGAACAATTATTCATTGAATAGTCCGCCATGTGATTTCAATGGGGAATTGTATTTTCGAGAAAATTGCTCAAATGCTTTCAAATTGCAAATTGCAGTTGGATATATGAAATTGGATATTCTCCTATATATAAGCTTCAATATCACAAACGGGAAAAAATTTTGAAAATTTTAATTTTTGAACAATTATTCATTGAATAATCCGTCATGTGTTTTCAATGGGGGAATTTTATTTTTTAGAAAATTTCACTTTTTGGAACAACTTTAGATCCACTTTTTATTTAGTGAGTGTTATAAAATTGGAATTGGAGATTCTTCTATATATAAGCTTTAATATCACACACGGGAAAAAATTTTGAAAATTTTAATTTTTGAACAATTATTCATTGAATAGTCCACCATGTGTTTTCAATGGGGGAATTTTATTTTTTAGAAAATTGCACTTTTTGGAACAACTTTAGACCCACTTTTTATTTAGTGAATGTTATAAAATTGAAATTGGATATTCTCCTATATATAAGCTTCAATATCACAAACGGGAAAAAATTTTGAAAATTTTACTTTCTGAAAAATAATTCATTGAACAGTCCGTCATGTGTTTTCAATGGCGAAATCTTATTTTTGAGAAAATTGCACTTTTTTAAACAACTTTAGACCCACTTCTTATTTAGTGAGTGTTATAAAATTCAAATTCGAGATTCTCCTGTATATGAACTTCAATATCACAAACCGGAAAAATTTTTGAAAATTTTACTTTTTGAACAATAATTTATTGAACAGTCCGCCATGTGTTTTCAATGGGGAAATTTTATTTTTGAGAAATTTGCACATTTTGAACCAACTATAGACCCACTTCTTATTTAGTGAGTGTTTTAGAATTGGAATTGGAGATTCTCCTATATATGAGCTTCAATATCACACAACGGAAAAAATTTTGAAAATTTTACTTTTTGAAAAATTATTCATTGAATAGTCCGTCATGTGTTTTTAATGGCGAAATCTTATTTTTTAGAAAATTGCACTTTTTGGAACAACTTTAGACCCACTTTTTATTTAGTGAATGTTATAAAATTGAAATTGGATATTCTCCTATATATAAGCTTCAATATCACAAACGGGAAAAAATTTTGAAAATTTTAATTTTTGAACAATTATTCATTGAATAGTCCGCCATGTGATTTCAATGGAGAATTGTATTTTCGAGAAAATTGCTCAAATGCTTTCAAATTGCGAATTGCAGTTGGATATATGAAATTGGATATTCTCCTATATATAAGCTTCAATATCACAAACGGGAAAAAATTTTGAAAATTTTACTTTTTGAAAAATTATTCATTGAATAGTCCGTCATGTGTTTTCAATGGCGAAATCTTATTTTTGAGAAAATTGCACTTTTTGGAACAACTTTAGACCCACTTCTTATTTAGTGAGTGTTATAAAATTCAAATTCGAGATTCTCCTGTATATGAGCTTCAATATCACAAACCGGAAAAAATTTTGAAAATTTTACTTTTTGAACAATAATTCATTGAACAGTCCGCCATGTGTTTTCAATGGGGAAATTTTATTTTTTAGAAAATTGCACTTTTTGGAACAACTTTAGACCCACTTCTTATTTAGTGAGTGTTATAAAATTGGAATTGGATATTCTCCTATATATAAGCTTCAATACCACACACTGGAAAAAATTTTGAAAATTTTAATTTTTGAACAATTATTCATTGAATAGTCCACCATGTGTTTTCAATGGGGGAATTTTATTTTTTAGAAAATTGCACTTTTTGGAACAATTTTAGACCCACTTTTTATTTAGTGAGTGTTATAAAATTGAAAATGGAGACTCTCCTATATATAAGCTTCAATATCATAAACGGGACAAAATTTTTAAAATTTTACTTTTTGAAAAATAATTCATTGAATAGTCCGTCATGTGTTTTCAATGGCGAAATCTTATTTTTTAGAAAATAGCACTTTTTGGAACAACTTTAGACCCACTTTTTATTTAGTGAATGTTATAAAATTGAAATTGGATATTCTCCTATATATAAGCTTCAATATCACAAACGGGAAAAAATTTTGAAAATTTTAATTTTTGAACAATTATTCATTGAATAGTCCGCCATGTGATTTCAATGGGGAATTGTATTTTCGAGAAAATTGCTCAAATGCTTTCAAATTGCGAATTGCAGTTGGATATATGAAATTGGATATTCTCCTATATATAAGCTTCAATATCACAAACGGGAAAAAATTTTGAAAATTTTACTTTTTGAAAAATTATTCATTGAATAGTCCGTCATGTGTTTTCAATGGCGAAATCTTATTTTTGAGAAAATTGCACTTTTTGGAACAACTTTAGACCCACTTCTTATTTAGTGAGTGTTATAAAATTGGAATTGGATATTCTCCTATATATAAGCTTCAATACCACACACTGGAAAAAATTTTGAAAATTTTAATTTTTGAACAATTATTCATTGAATAGTCCACCATGTGTTTTCAATGGGGGAATTTTATTTTTTAGAAAATTGCACTTTTTGGAACAATTTTAGACCCACTTTTTATTTAGTGAGTGTTATAAAATTGAAAATGGAGACTCTCCTATATATAAGCTTCAATATCATAAACGGGACAAAATTTTTAAAATTTTACTTTTTGAAAAATAATTCATTGAATAGTCCGTCATGTGTTTTCAATGGCGAAATCTTATTTTTGAGAAAATTGCACTTTTTTAAACAACTTTAGACCCACTTCTTAATTAGTGAGTGTTATAAAATTCAAATTCGAGATTCTCCTATATATGAACTTCAATATCACAAACCGGAAAAAATTTTGAAAATTTTACTTTTTGAACAATAATTCATTGAACAGTCCGCCATGTGTTTTCAATGGGGAAATTTTATTTTTGAGAAATTTGCACATTTTGAACTAACTATAGACCCACTTCTTATTTAGTGAGTGTTTTAGAATTGGAATTGGAGATTCTCCTATATATAAGCTTCAATATCACACACCGGAAAAAAATTTGAAAATTTTACTTTTTGAACAATAATTCATTGAACAGTCCGCCATGTGTTTTCAATTGTGAAATTTTATTTTTGAGAAAATTGCACATTTTGAACCAACTATAGAACCACTTCTTATTTAGTGAGTGTTATAAAATTGGAATTGGAGATTCTCCTATATATAAGCTTCAATATCACACACCGGAAAAAGTTTTGAAAATTTTACTTTTTGAAAAATTATTCATTGAATAGTCCATCAGGTGTTTTCAATGGCGAAATTTTATTTTTGAGAAAATTGCACTTTTTGGAACAACTTTAGACCCACTTTTTATATAGTGACAGTTATAAAATTCAAATTCGAGATTCTCCTATATATGAGCTTCAATATCCCAAACCGGAAAAAGTTTTGAAAATTTTACTTTTTGAAAAATTATTCATTGAATAGTCCATCATGTGTTTTCAATGGCGAAATCTTATTTTTGAGAAAATTGCACTTTTTGGAACAACTTTAGACCCACTTTTTATATAGTGACAGTTATAAAATTCAAATTCGAGATTCTCCTATATATGAGCTTCAATATCACAAACCGGAAAAAATTTTGAAAATTTTACTTTTTGAACAATAATTCATTGAACAGTCCGCCATGTGTTTTCAATGGGGAAATTTTATTTTTTAGAAAATTGCACTTTTTGGAACAACTTTAGATCCATTTTTTATTTAGTGAGTGTTATAAAATTGAAATTGGATATTCTCCTATATATAAGCTTCAATATCACAAACGGGAAAAAATTTTGAAAATTTTAATTTTTGAACATTTATTCATTGAATAGACCGCCATGTGATTTCAATGGGGAATTGTATTTTCGAGAAAATTGCTCAAATGCTTTCAAATTGCGAATTGCAGTTGGATATATGTTTTATAGTTATTCTTGTACCAAATTTTAATTAAAAAAAAGTATTCTAAAAATAAAAAATTCAATTTTTCGAAAATCTTGAAATATTTCAGTTTTGAGTGTATTTGAATGGAAAATTTCATTTTGAGCAAATGGTTCCAAATTGTGTTTTTTTATTCAAAAACACATTAAAAATCAAACAAATTTCAAAATTTTGGCAAAAAAAACTATTTTTGAATAGCTCTATGAGAAGTTGAAATTTTGAAATGAAAGTGCTCAGAAACTGTTTTGAGGCTTTATTTTACGTAGCATTGCTTCGATTTTGTGTACTAGAATAATATTTCATGAGCAAATTGATGATCAGAAAGAAATCGGAAGATGACTTTTATTATCCTAGGCTACAAATTAAGGTTGAAATTCGAAAATTGAGAATTGGAAAATTGCCTAAGGATTGGCAAGTTTAATGTATATTCAAAGGAATATAAAGATTTTTTTGGCAATAACCGAATTTTGAGAAGTAAAATTTCATTTTAATAACCACTTGAATGTGGAAATCGATTCGGATGACAATTTCTGTTACCCTAGTTGCAAAATGATTGTAAAATTTTGAAAATTTAGAAGTGTGAAATTTTCCATACGGTTAACATGGGAAAAATTTTAAACGAAAATTTTGAAAGTTCAATTTTTAGGACCAACTTTAGACCCACTTCTTATTTAGTGAGTGTTACAAAATTCGAATAGGAGATTCTCCTATATATGAGCTTCAATATCACAAACCGGAAAAAATTTTGAAAATTTAACTTTTTGAACAATAATTCATTGAACAGTCCGCCATGTTTTTTCAATGGGGAAATTTTATTTTTGAGAAATTTGCACATTTTGAACCACCTATAGACCCACTTCTTATTTAGTGAGTGTTATAAAATTGGAATTGGATATTCTCCTATATATAAACTTCAATATCACACAACGGAAAAAATTTTGAAAATTTTACTTTTTGAAAAATTATTCATTGAATAGTCCGTCATGTGTTTTCAATGGCGAAATCTTATTTTTGAGAAAATTGCACTTTTTTAAACAACTTTAGACCCACTTCTTATTTAGTGAGTGTTATAAAATTCAAATTCGAGATTCTCCTATATATGAGCTTTAATATCACAAACCGGAAAAATTTTTGAAAATTTAACTTTTTGAACAATAATTCATTGAACAGTCCGCCATGTTTTTTCAATGGGGAAATTTTATTTTTGAGAAATTTGCACATTTTGAACCACCTATAGACCCACTTCTTATTTAGTGAGTGTTATAAAATTGGAATTGGAGATTCTCCTATATATAAACTTCAATATCACACAACGGAAAAAATTTTGAAAATTTTACTTTTTGAAAAATTATTCATTGAATAGTCCGTCATGTGTTTTCAATGGCGAAATCTTATTTTTTAGAAAATTGCACTTTTTGGAACAACTTTAGACCCACTTTTTATTTAGTGAATGTTATAAAATTGAAATTGGATATTCTCCTATATATAAGCTTCAATATCACAAACGGGAAAAAATTTTGAAAATTTTAATTTTTGAACAATTATTCATTGAATAGTCCGCCATGTGATTTCAATGGGGAATTGTATTTTCGAGAAAATTGCTCAAATGCTTTCAAATTGCGAATTGCAGTTGGATATATGAAATTGGATATTCTCCTATATATAAGCTTCAATACCACACACTGGAAAACTTTTTGGAACAACTTTAGACCCACTGTTTATTTAGTGAATGTTATAAAATTGAAATTGGATATTCTCCTATATATAAGCTTCAATATCACAAACGGGAAAAAATTTTGAAAATTTTAATTTTTGAACAATTATTCATTGAATAGTCCGCCATGTGATTTCAATGGGGAATTGTATTTTCGAGAAAATTGCTCAAATGCTTTCAAATTGCGAATTGCAGTTGGATATATGAAATTGGATATTCTCCTATATATAAGCTTCAATACCACACACTGGAAAAAATTTTGAAAATTTTAATTTTTGAACAATTATTCATTGAATAGTCCACCATGTGTTTTCAATGGGGGAATTTTATTTTTTAGAAAATTGCACTTTTTGGAACAATTTTAGACCCACTTTTTATTTAGTGAGTGTTATAAAATTGAAAATGGAGACTCTCCTATATATAAGCTTCAATATCATAAACGGGACAAAATTTTTAAAATTTTACTTTTTGAAAAATAATTCATTGAATAGTCCGTCATGTGTTTTCAATGGCGAAATCTTATTTTTGAGAAAATTGCACTTTTTTAAACAACTTTAGACCCACTTCTTATTTAGTGAGTGTTATAAAATTCAAATTCGAGATTCTCCTATATATGAACTTCAATATCACAAACCGGAAAAATTTTTGAAAATTTTACTTTTTGAACAATAATTCATTGAACAGTCCGAAATGTGTTTTCAATGGGGAAATTTTATTTTTGAGAAATTTGCACATTTTGAACTAACTATAGACCCACTTCTTATTTAGTGAGTGTTTTAGAATTGGAATTGGAGATTCTTCTATATATAAGCTTCAATATCACACACCGGAAAAAAATTTGAAAATTTTACTTTTTGAACAATAATTCATTGAACAGTCCGCCATGTGTTTTCAATTGTGAAATTTTATTTTTGAGAAAATTGCACATTTTGAACCAACTATAGACCCACTTCTTATTTAGTGAGTGTTATAAAATTGGAATTGGAGATTCTCCTATATATAAGCTTCAATATCACACACCGGAAAAAGTTTTGAAAATTTTACTTTTTGAATAATTATTCATTGAATAGTCCATCATGTGTTTTCAATGGCGAAATCTTATTTTTGAGAAAATTGCACTTTTTGGAACAACTTTAGACCCACTTTTTATATAGTGACAGTTATAAAATTCAAATTCAAGATTCTCCTATATATGAGCTTCAATATCCCAAACCGGAAAAAATTTTGAAAATTTTACTTTTTGAAAAATAATTCATTGAACAGTCCGTCATGTGTTTTCAATGGCGAAATCTTATTTTTGAGAAAATTGCACTTTTTTAAACAACTTTAGACCCACTTCTTATTTAGTGAGTGTTATAAAATTCAAATTCGAGATTCTCCTATATATGAGCTTTAATATCACAAACCGGAAAAAATTTTGAAAATTTAACTTTTTGAACAATAATTCATTGAACAGTCCGCCATGTTTTTTCAATGGGGAAATTTTATTTTTGAGAAATTTGCACATTTTGAACCACCTATAGACCCACTTCTTATTTAGTGAGTGTTATAAAATTGGAATTGGAGATTCTCCTATATATAAGCTTCAATATCACTCACCGGAAAAAATTTTGAAAATTTTACTTTTTGAACAATAATTTATTGAACAGTCCGCCATGTGTTATCAATTGTAAAATTTTATTTTTGAGAAAATTGCACATTTTGAACCAACTATAGACCCACTTCTTATTTAGTGAGTGTTATAAAATTGGAATTGGAGATTCTCCTATATATAAACTTCAATATCACACAACGGAAAAAATTTTGAAAATTTTATTTTTTGAAAAATTATTCATTGAATAGTCCGTCATGTGTTTTCAATGGCGAAATCTTATTTTTTAGAAAATTGCACTTTTTGGAACAACTTTAGACCCACTTTTTATTTAGTGAATGTTATAAAATTGAAATCGGATATTCTCCTATATATAAGCTTCAATATCACAAACGGGAAAAAATTTTGAAAATTTTAATTTTTGAACAATTATTCATTGAATAGTCCGCCATGTGATTTCAATGGGGAATTGTATTTTCGAGAAAATTGCTCAAATGCTTTCAAATTGCGAATTGCAGTTGGATATATGAAATTGGATATTCTCCTATATATAAGCTTCAATATCACAAACGGGAAAAAATTTTGAAAATTTTACATTTTGAAGAATTATTCATTGAATAGTCCGTCATGTGTTTTCAATGGCGAAATCCTATTTTTGAGAAAATTGCACTTTTTGGAACAACTTTAGACCCACTTCTTATTTAGTGAGTGTTATAAAATTCAAATTCGAGATTCTACTATATATGAGCTTCAATATCACAAACCGGAAAATTTTTTTAAAATTTTACTTTTTGAACAATAATTCATTGAACAGTCCGCCATGTGTTTTCAATGGGGAAATTTTATTTTTTAGAAAATTGCACTTTTTGGAACAACTTTAGACCCACTTCTTATTTAGTGAGTGTTATAAAATTGGAATTGGATATTCTCCTATATATAAGCTTCAATACCACACACTGGAAAAAATTTTGAAAATTTTAATTTTTGAACAATTATTCATTGAATAGTCCACCATGTGTTTTCAATGGGGGAATTTTATTTTTTAGAAAATTGCACTTTTTGGAACAATTTTAGACCCACTTTTTATTTAGTGAGTGTTATAAAATTGAAAATGGAGACTTTCCTATATATAAGCTTCAATATCATAAACGGGACAAAATTTTTAAAATTTTACTTTTTGAAAAATAATTCATTGAATAGTCCGTCATGTGTTTTCAATGGCGAAATCTTATTTTTGAGAAAATTGCACTTTTTTAAACAACTTTAGACCCACTTCTTATTTAGTGAGTGTTATAAAATTCAAATTCGAGATTCTCCTATATATGAACTTCAATATCCCAAACCGGAAAATTTTTTGAAAATTTTACTTTTTGAACAATAATTCATTGAACAGTCCGCCATGTGTTTTCAATGGGGAAATTTTATTTTTGAGAAATTTGCACATTTTGAACTAACTATAGACCCACTTCTTATTTAGTGAGTGTTTTAGAATTGGAATTGGAGATTCTCCTATATATAAGCTTCAATATCACACACCGGAAAAAAATTTGAAAATTTTACTTTTTGAACAATAATTCATTGAACAGTCCGCCATGTGTTTTCAATTGTGAAATTTTATTTTTGAGAAAATTGCACATTTTGAACCAACTATAGACCCACTTCTTATTTAGTGAGTGTTATAAAATTGGAATTGGAGATTCTCCTATATATAAGCTTCAATATCACACACCGGAAAAAGTTTTGAAAATTTTACTTTTTGAAAAATTATTCATTGAATAGTCCATCATGTGTTTTCAATGGCGAAATCTTATTTTTGAGAAAATTGCACTTTTTGGAACAACTTTAGACCCACTTTTTATATAGTGACAGTTATAAAATTCAAATTCGAGATTCTCCTATATATGAGCTTCAATATCCCAAACCGGAAAAAATTTTGAAAATTTTACTTTTTGAACAATAATTCATTGAACAGTCCGCCATGTGTTTTCAATGGGGAAATTTTATTTTTTAGAAAATTGCACTTTTTGGAACAACTTTAGACCCACTTCTTATTTAGTGAGTGTTATAAAATTGGAATTGGAGATTCTCCTAAATATAAGCTTCAATACCACACACTGGAAAAAATTTTGAAAATTTTAATTTTTGAACAATTATTCATTGAATAGTCCACCATGTGTTTTCAATGGGGGAATTTTATTTTTTAGAAAATTACACTTTTTGGAACAATTTTAGACCCACTTTTTATTTAGTGAGTGTTATAAAATTGAAAATGGAGACTCTCCTATATATAAGCTTCAATATCATAAACGGGAAAATTTTTTTAAAATTTTACTTTTTGAAAAATAATTCATTGAATAGTCCGTCATGTGTTTTCAATGGCGAAATCTTATTTTTGAGAAAATTGCACTTTTTTAAACAACTTTAGACCCACTTCTTATTTAGTGAGTGTTATAAAATTCAAATTCGAGATTCTCCTATATATGAACTTCAATATCACAAACCGGAAAATTTTTTGAAAATTTTACTTTTTGAACAATAATTCATTGAACAGTCCGCCATATGTTTTCAATGGGGAAATTTTATTTTTGAGAAATTTGCACATTTTGAACTAACTATAGACCCACTTCTTATTTAGTGAGTGTTTTAGAATTGGAATTGGATATTCTCCTATATATAAGCTTCAATATCACATACCGGAACAAATTTTGAAAATTTTACTTTTTGAACAATAATTCATTGAACAGTCCGCCATGTGTTTTCAATTGTGAAATTTTATTTTTGAGAAAATTGCACATTTTGAACCAACTATAGACCCACTTCTTATTTAGTGAGTGTTATAAAATTGGAATTGGAGATTCTCCTATATATAAGCTTCAATATCACACACCGGAAAAAGTTTTGAAAATTTTACTTTTTGAAAAATTATTCATTGAATAGTCCATCATGTGTTTTCAATGGCGAAATCTTATTTTTGAGAAAATTGCACTTTTTGGAACAACTTTAGACCCACTTTTTATATAGTGACAGTTATAAAATTCAAATTCGAGATTCTCCTATATATGAGCTTCAATATCCCAAACCGGAAAAATTTTTGAAAATTTTACTTTTTGAACAATAATTCATTGAACAGTCCGCCATGTGTTTTCAATGGGGAAATTTTATTTTTTAGAAAATTGCACTTTTTGGAACAACTTTAGATCCATTTTTTATTTAGTGAGTGTTATAAAATTGAAATTGGATATTCTCCTATATATAAGCTTCATTATCACAAACGGGAAAAAATTTTGAAAATTTTAATTTTTGAACATTTATTCATTGAATAGTCCGCCATGTGATTTCAATGGGGAATTGTATTTTCGAGAAAATTGCTCAAATGCTTTCATATTTCGAATTGCAGTTGGATATATGTTTTATAGTTATTCTTGTACCAAATTTTAATTAAAAAAAAGTATTCTAAAAATAAAAAATTCAATTTTTCGAAAATCTTGAAATATTTCAGTTTTGAGTGTATTTGAATGGAAAATTTCATTTTGAGCAAATGGTTCCAAATTGTGTTTTTTTATTCAAAAACACATTAAAAATCAAACAAATTTCAAAATTTTGGCAAAAAAAACTATTTTTGAATAGCTCTATGAGAAGTTGAAATTTTGAAATGAAAGTGCTCAGAAACTGTTTTGAGGCTTTATTTTACGTAGCATTGCTTCGATTTTGTGTACTAAAATAATATTTCATGAGCAAATTTATGATCAGAAAGAAATCGGAAGATGACTTTTATTATCCTAGGCTACAAATTAAGGTTGAAATTCGAAAATTGAGAATTGTAAAATTGCCTAAGGATTGGCAAGTTTAATGTATATTCAAAGGGATATAAAGATTTTTTGGCAATAACCGAATTTTAAGAAGTAAAATTTCATTTTAATAACCACTTGAATGTGGAAATCGATTCGGATGACAATTTCTGTTAACCTAGTTGCAAAATGATTGTAAAATTTTGAAAATTTAGAAGTGTGAAATTTTCCATACTGAAATTTTAAGAAATTTTAAGAATGGGAAAAATTTTAAACGAAAATTTTGAAAGTTCAATATTTAGGACCAACTTTAGACCCACTTCTTATTTAGTGAGTGTTACAAAATTCGAATAGGAGATTCTCCTAAATATGAGCTTCAATATCACAAACCGGAAAAAATTTTGAAAATTTTACTTTTTGAACAATAATTCATTGAACAGTCCAACATGTGTTTTCAATGGGGAAATTTTATTTTTGAAAAATTTGCACATTTTGAACCAACTATAGACCCATTTCTTATTTAGTGAGTGTTATAAAATTGGAACTGGAGATTCTCCTATATATATGCTTCAATATCACACACCGGAAAAAAATTTGAAAATTTTACTTTTTGAACAATAATTCATTGAGCAGTCCGCCATGTGTTTTCAATGGGGGAATTTTATTTTTTAGAAAATTGCACTTTTTGGAACAACTTTAGATCCACTTTTTATTTAGTGAGTGTTATAAAATTGGAATTGGAGATTCTCCTATATATAAGATTTAATATCACAAACGTTCAAAAATTTTGAAATTTTCGTTTTTGAAAAATTATTCATTAATAGTCCTTCATGTGTTTTCAATGGGGAATTGTATTTTCGAGAAAATTGCTCAAATGCTTTCAAATTGCGAATTGCAGTTGGATAAATGTTTATAGTTATTCTTGTTCCAAATTTTAATTAAAAAAAAGTATTCTAAAAATAAAAAATTCAATTTTTCGAAAATCTTGAAATATTTCAGTTTTGAGTGTATTTGAATGGAAAATTTCATTTTGAGCAAATGGTTCCAAATTGTGTTTTTTTATTCAAAAACACATTAAAAATCAAACAAATTTCAAAATTTTGGCAAAAAAAAACTATTTTTGAATAGCTCTATGAGAAGTTGAAATTTTGAAATGAAAGTGCTCAGAAACTGTTTTGAGGCTTTATTTTACGTAGCATTGCTTCGATTTTGTGTACTAAAATAATATTTCATGAGCAAATTTATGATCAGAAAGAAATCGGAAGATGACTTTTATTATCCTAGGCTACAAATTAAGGTTGAAATTCGAAAATTGAGAATTGTAAAATTGCCTAAGGATTGGCAAGTTTAATGTATATTCAAAGGGATATAAAGATTTTTTGGCAATAACCGAATTTTAAGAAGTGAAATTTCATTTTAATAACCACTTGAATGTGGAAATCGATTCGGATGACAATTTCTGTTAACCTAGTTGCAAAATGATTGTAAAATTTTGAAAATTTAGAAGTGTGAAATTTTCCATACTGAAATTTTAAGAAATTTTAAGAATGGGAAAAATTTTAAACGAAAATTTTGAAAGTTCAATATTTAGGACCAACTTTAGACCCACTTCTTATTTAGTGAGTGTTACAAAATTCGAATAGGAGATTCTCCTATATATGAGCTTCAATATCACAAACCGGAAAAAATTTTGAAAATTTTACTTTTTGAACAATAATTCATTGAACAGTCCAACATGTGTTTTCAATGGGGAAATTTTATTTTTGAAAAATTTGCACATTTTGAACCAACTATAGACCCATTTCTTATTTAGTGAGTGTTATAAAATTGGAACTGGAGATTCTCCTATATATATGCTTCAATATCACACACCGGAAAAAAATTTGAAAATTTTACTTTTTGAACAATAATTCATTGAGCAGTCCGCCATGTGTTTTCAATGGGGGAATTTTATTTTTTAGAAAATTGCACTTTTTGGAACAACTTTAGATCCACTTTTTATTTAGTGAGTGTTATAAAATTGGAATTGGAGATTCTCCTATATATAAGATTTAATATCACAAACGTTCAAAAATTTTGAAATTTTCGTTTTTGAAAAATTATTCATTGAATAGTCCTTCATGTGTTTTCAATGGGGAATTGTATTTTCGAGAAAATTGCTCAAATGCTTTCAAATTGCGAATTGCAGTTGGATAAATGTTTATAGTTATTCTTGTACCAAATTTTAATTAAAAAAAAGTATTCTAAAAATAAAAAATTCAATTTTTCGAAAATCTTGAAATATTTCAGTTTTGAGTGTATTTGAATGGAAAATTTCATTTTGAGCAAATGGTTCCAAATTGTGTTTTTTTATTCAAAATCACATTAAAAATCAAACAAATTTCAAAATTTTGGCAAAAAAAACTATTTTTGAATAGCTCTATGAGAAGTTGAAATTTTGAAATGAAAGGGCTCAGAAACTGTTTTGAGGCTTTATTTTACGTAGCATCTTCGATTTTGTGTACTAGAATAATATTTCATGAGCAAATTGATGATCAGAAAGAAATCGGAAGATGACTTTTATTATCCTAGGCTACAAATTAAGGTTGAAATTCGAAAATTGAGAATTGGAAAATTGCCTAAGGATTGGCAAGTTTAATGTATATTCAAAGGGATATAAAGATTTTTTTGGCAATAACCGAATTTTGAGAAGTAAAATTTCATTTTAATAACCACTTGAATGTGGAAATCGATTCGGATGACAATTTCTGTTACCCTAGTTGCAAAATGATTGTAAAATTTTGAAAATTTAGAAGTGTGAAATTTTCCATACGGTTAACATGGGAAAAATTTTAAACGAAAATTTTGAAAGTTCAATTTTTAGGACCAACTTTAGACCCACTTCTTATTTAGTGAGTGTTACAAAATTCGAATAGGAGATTCTCCTATATATGAGCTTCAATATCACAAACCGGAAAAAATTTTGAAAATTTTACTTTTTGAAAAATAATTCATTGAACAGTCCGTCATGTGTTTTCAATGGCGAAATCTTATTTTTGAGAAAATTGCACTTTTTTAAACAACTTTAGACCCACTTCTTATTTAGTGAGTGTTATAAAATTCAAATTCGAGATTCTCCTATATATGAACTTTAATATCACAAACCGGAAAAATTTTTGAAAATTTAACTTTTTGAACAATAATTCATTGAACAGTCCGCCATGTGTTTTCAATGGGGAAATTTTATTTTTGAGAAATTTGCACATTTTGAACCACCTATAGACCCACTTCTTATTTAGTGAGTGTTATAAAATTGGAATTGGAGATTCTCCTATATATAAGCTTCAATATCACTCACCGGAAAAAATTTTGAAAATTTTACTTTTTGAACAATAATTTATTGAACAGTCCGCCATGTGTTTTCAATTGTAAAATTTTATTTTTGAGAAAATTGCACATTTTGAACCAACTATAGACCCACTTCTTATTTAGTGAGTGTTATAAAATTGGAATTGGAGATTCTCCTACATATAAACTTCAATATCACACAACGGAAAAAATTTTGAAAATTTTACTTTTTGAAAAATTATTCATTGAATAGTCCGTCATGTGTTTTCAATGGCGAAATCTTATTTTTTAGAAAATTGCACTTTTTGGAACAACTTTAGACCCACTTTTTATTTAGTGAATGTTATAAAATTGAAATTGGATATTCTCCTATATATAAGCTTCAATATCACAAACGGGAAAAAATTTTGAAAATTTTAATTTTTGAACAATTATTCATTGAATAGTCCGCCATGTGATTTCAATGGGGAATTGTATTTTCGAGAAAATTCCTCAAATGCTTTCAAATTGCGAATTGCAGTTGGATATATGAAATTGGATATTCTCCTATATATAAGCTTCAATATCACAAACGGGAAAAAATTTTGAAAATTTTACTTTTTGAAAAATTATTCATTGAATAGTCCGTCATGTGTTTTCAATGGCGAAATCTTATTTTTGAGAAAATTGCACTTTTTGGAACAACTTTAGACCCACTTCTTATTTAGTGAGTGTTATAAAATTGGAATTGGAGATTCTCCTATATATAAGCTTCAATGCCACACACTGGAAAAAAAATTGAAAATTTTAATTTTTGAACAATTATTCATTGAATAGTCCACCATGTGTTTTCAATGGGGGAATTTTATTTTTTAGAAAATTGCACTTTTTGGAACAACTTTAGATCCACTTTTTATTTAGTGAGTGTTATAAAATTGGAATTGGAGATTCTCCTATATATAAGATTTAATATCACAAACGTTAAAAAATTTTGAAAATTTTCCTTTTTGAAAAATTATTCATTGAATAGTCCTTCATGTGTTTTCAATGGGGAATTGTATTTTCGAGAAAATTGCTCAAATGCTTTCAAATTGCGAATTGCAGTTGGATAAATGTTTATAGTTATTCTTGTACAAAATTTTAATTAAAAAAAAGTATTCTTAAAATAAAAAATTCAATATTTCGAAAATCTTGAAATATTTCAGTTTTGAGTGTATTTGAATGGAAAATTTCATTTTTAACAAATGGTTCCAAATTGTGTTTTTTTATTCAAAAACACATTAAAAATCAAACAAATTTCAAAATTTTAGCGAAAAAACTATTTTTGAATAGCTCTATGAGAAGTTGAAATTTTGAAACGAAAGCGCTCAGAAACTGTTTTGAGGCTTTATTTTACGTAGCAATGCTTCGATTTTGTGTACTAAAATAATATTTCATGAGCAAATTGATGATCAGAAAGAAATCGGAAGATGACTTTTATTATCCTAGAATACAAATTAAGGTTAAAATTCGAAAATTGAGAATTGTAAAATTGCCTAAGGATTGGCAAGTTTAATGTATATTCAAAGGGATATAAAGATTTTTTTGGCAATAACCGAATTTTAAGAAGTAAAATTTCATTTTAATAACCACTTAAATGTGGAAATCGATTCGGATGACAATTTCTGTTAACCTAGTTGCAAAATGATTGTAAAATTTTGAAAATTTAGAAGTGTGAAATTTTCCATACTGAAATTTTAAGAAATTTTAAGAATGGGAAAAATTTTAAACGAAAATTTTGAAAGTTCAATTTTTAGGACCAACTTTAGACACACTTCTTATTTAGTGAGTGTTATAAAATTCGAATAGGAGATTCTCCTATATATGAGCTTCAATATCACAAACCGGAAAAAATTTTGAAAGTTTTACTTTTTGAACAATAATTCATTGAACAGTCCGCCATGTGTTTTCAATGGCGAAATCTTATATTTGAGAAAATTGCACTTTTTTAAACAACTTTAGACCCACATCTTATTTAGTGAGTGTTATAAAATTCAAATTCGATATTCTGCTATATATGAGCTTCAATATCACAAACCGGAAAAAATTTTGAAAATTTTACTTTTTGAACAATAATTCATTGAACAATCCGCCATGTGTTTTCAATGGGGAAATTTTATTTTTGAGAAATTTGCACATTTTGAACCAACTATAGACCCACTTCTTATTTAGTGAGTGTTTTAGAATTGGAATTGGAGATTCTCCTAAATATAAGCTTCAATATCACACACCGGAAAAAATTTTGAAAATTTTACTTTTTGAATAATAATTCATTGAAAGTCCGCCATGTGTTTTCAATGGCGAAATCTTATTTTTGAGAAAATTGCACTTTTTGGAACAACTTTAGACCCACTTCTTATTTAGTGAGTGTTATAAAATTCAAATTCGAGATTCTCCTATATATGAACTTCAATATCACACACCGGAAAAAATTTTGAAAATTTTACTTTTTGAACAATAATTCATTGAACAGTCCGCCATGTGTTTTCAATGGGGAAATTTTATTTTTTAGAAAATTGCACTTTTTGGAACAACTTTAGACCCACTTTTTATTTAGTGAATGTTATAAAATTGAAATTGGATATTCTCCTATATATAAGCTTCAATATCACAAACGGGGAAAAATTTTGAAAATTTTAATTTTTGAACAATTATTCATTGAATAGTCCGCCATGTGATTTCAATGGGGAATTGTATTTTCGAGAAAATTGCTCAAATGCTTTCAAATTGCGAATTGCAGTTGGATATATGAAATTGGATATTCTCCTATATATAAGCTTCAATATCACAAACGGGAAAAAATTTAGAAAATTTTACTTTTTGAAAAATTATTCATTGAATAGTCCGTCATGTGTTTTCAATGGCGAAATCTTATTTTTGAGAAAATTGCACTTTTTGGAACAACTTTAGACCCACTTCTTATTTAGTGAGTGTTATAAAATTCAAATTCGAGATTGTCCTATATATGAGCTTCAATATCACAAACAGGAAAAAATTTTGAAAATTTTACTTTTTGAACAATAATTCATTGAACAGTCCGCCATGTGTTTTCAATGGGGAAATTTTATTTTTTAGAAAATTGCACTTTTTGGAACAACTTTAGACCCACTTTTTATTTAGTGAATGTTATAAAATTGAAATTGGATATTCTCCTATATATAAGCTTCAATATCATAAACGGGGAAAAATTTTGAAAATTTTAATTTTTGAACAATTATTCATTGAATAGTCCGCCATGTGATTTCAATGGGGAATTGTATTTTCGAGAAAATTGCTCAAATGCTTTCAAATTGCGAATTGCAGTTGGATATATGAAATTGGATATTCTCCTATATATAAGCTTCAATATCACAAACGGGAAAAAATTTTGAAAATTTTAATTTTTGAACAATTATTCATTGAATAATCCGTCATGTGTTTTCAATGGGGGAATTTTATTTTTTAGAAAATTTCACTTTTTGGAACAACTTTAGATCCACTTTTTATTTAGTGAGTGTTATAAAATTGGAATTGGAGATTCTTCTATATATAAGCTTTAATATCACACACGGGAAAAAATTTTGAAAATTTTAATTTTTGAACAATTATTCATTGAATAGTCCACCATGTGTTTTCAATGGGGGAATTTTATTTTTTAGAAAATTGCACTTTTTGGAACAACTTTAGACCCACTTTTTATTTAGTGAATGTTATAAAATTGAAATTGGATATTCTCCTATATATAAGCTTCAATATCACAAACGGGAAAAAATTTTGAAAATTTTAATTTTTGAACAATTATTCATTGAATAATCCGTCATGTGTTTTCAATGGCGAAATCTTATTTTTGAGAAAATTGCACTTTTTGGAACAACTTTAGACCCACTTCTTATTTAGTGAGTCTTATAAAATTCAAATTCGAGATTCTCCTATATATGAGCTTCAATATCACAAACCGGAAAAAATTTTGAAAATTTTACTTTTTGAACAATAATTCATTGAACAGTCCGCCATGTGTTTTCAATGGCGAAATCTTATTTTTGAGAAAATTGCACTTTTTTAAACAACTTTAGACCCACTTTTTATTTAGTGAGTGTTATAAAATTCAAATTCGAGATTCTCCTGTATATGAACTTCAATATCACAAACCGGAAAAATTTTTGAAAATTTTACTTTTTGAACAATAATTTATTGAACAGTCCGCCATGTGTTTTCAATGGGGAAATTTTATTTTTGAGAAATTTGCACATTTTGAACCAACTATAGACCCACTTCTTATTTAGTGAGTGTTTTAGAATTGGAATTGGAGATTCTCCTTTATATAAGCTTCAATATCACACACCGGAAAAAATTTTGAAAATTTTACTTTTTGAACAATAATTCATTGAACAGTCCGCCATGTGTTTTCAATTGGGAAATTTTATTTTTGAGAAAATTGCACATTTTGAACCAACTATAGACCCACTTCTTATTTAGTGAGTGTTATAAAATTGGAATTGGAGATTCTCCTATATATAAGCTTCAATATCACACACCGGAAAAAGTTTTGAAAATTTTACTTTTTGAAAAATTATTCATTGAATAGTCCATCATGTGTTTTCAATGGCGAAATCTTATTTTTGAGAAAATTGCACTTTTTAGAACAACTTTAGACCCACTTTTTATATAGTGACAGTTATAAAATTCAAATTCGAGATTCTCCTATATATGAGCTTCAATATCACAAACCGGAAAAAATTTTGAAAATTTTACTTTTTGAACAATAATTCATTGAACAGTCCGCCATTTGTTTTCAATGGGGAAATTTTATTTTTTAGAAAATTGCACTTTTTGGAACAACTTTAGATCCATTTTTTATTTAGTGAGTGTTATAAAATTGAAATTGGATATTCTCCTATATATAAGCTTCAATATCACAAACGGGAAAAAATTTTGAAAATTTTAATTTTTGAACATTTATTCATTGAATAGTCCGCCATGTGATTTCAATGGGGAATTGTATTTTCGAGAAAATTGCTCAAATGCTTTCAAATTGCGAATTGCAGTTGGATATATGTTTTATAGTTATTCTTGTACCAAATTTTAATTAAAAAAAAGTATTCTAAAAATAAAAAATTCAATTTTTCGAAAATCTTGAAATATTTCAGTTTTGAGTGTATTTGAATGGAAAATTTCATTTTGAGCAAATGGTTCCAAATTGTGTTTTTTTATTCAAAAACACATTAAAAATCAAACAAATTTCAAAATTTTGGCAAAAAAAACTATTTTTGAATAGCTCTATGAGAAGTTGAAATTTTGAAATGAAAGTGCTCAGAAACTGTTTTGAGGCTTTATTTTACGTAGCATTGCTTCGATTTTGTGTACTAGAATAATATTTCATGAGCAAATTGATGATCAGAAAGAAATCGGAAGATGACTTTTATTATCCTAGGCTACAAATTAAGGTTGAAATTCGAAAATTGAGAATTGGAAAATTGCCTAAGGATTGGCAAGTTTAATGTATATTCAAAGGAATATAAAGATTTTTTTGGCAATAACCGAATTTTGAGAAGTAAAATTTCATTTTAATAACCACTTGAATGTGGAAATCGATTCGGATGACAATTTCTGTTACCCTAGTTGCAAAATGATTGTAAAATTTTGAAAATTTAGAAGTGTGAAATTTTCCATACGGTTAACATGGGAAAAATTTTAAACGAAAATTTTGAAAGTTCAATTTTTAGGACCAACTTTAGACCCACTTCTTATTTAGTGAGTGTTACAAAATTCGAATAGGAGATTCTCCTATATATGAGCTTCAATATCACAAACCGGAAAAAATTTTGAAAATTTTACTTTTTGAAAAATAATTCATTGAACAGTCCGTCATGTGTTTTCAATGGCGAAATCTTATTTTTGAGAAAATTGCACTTTTTTAAACAACTTTAGACCCACTTCTTATTTAGTGAGTGTTATAAAATTCAAATTCGAGATTCTCCTATATATGAGCTTTAATATCACAAACCGGAAAAATTTTTGAAAATTTAACTTTTTGAACAATAATTCATTGAACAGTCCGCCATGTTTTTTCAATGGGGAAATTTTATTTTTGAGAAATTTGCACATTTTGAACCACCTATAGACCCACTTCTTATTTAGTGAGTGTTATAAAATTGGAATTGGAGATTCTCCTATATATAAACTTCAATATCACACAACGGAAAAAATTTTGAAAATTTTACTTTTTGAAAAATTATTCATTGAATAGTCCGTCATGTGTTTTCAATGGCGAAATCTTATTTTTGAGAAAATTGCACTTTTTGGAACAACTTTAGACCCACTTCTTATTTAGTGAGTGTTATAAAATTCAAATTCGAGATTCTCCTATATATGAGCTTCAATATCACAAACCGGAAAAAATTTTGAAAATTTTACTTTTTGAACAATAATTCATTGAACAGTCCGCCATGTGTTTTCAATGGGGAAATTTTATTTTTTAGAAAATTGCACTTTTTGGAACAACTTTAGACCCACTTCTTATTTAGTGAGTGTTATAAAATTGGAATTGGATATTCTCCTATATATAAGCTTCAATACCACACACTGGAAAAAATTTTGAAAATTTTAATTTTTGAACAATTATTCATTGAATAGTCCACCATGTGTTTTCAATGGGGGAATTTTATTTTTTAGAAAATTGCACTTTTTGGAACAATTTTAGACCTACTTTTTATTTAGTGAGTGTTATAAAATTGAAAATGGAGACTCTCCTATATATAAGCTTCAATATCATAAACGGGACAAAATTTTTAAAATTTTACTTTTTGAAAAATAATTCATTGAATAGTCCGTCATGTGTTTTCAATGGCGAAATCTTATTTTTGAGAAAATTGCACTTTTTTTAACAACTTTAGACCCACTTCTTATTTAGTGAGTGTTATAAAATTCAAATTCGAGATTCTCCTATATATGAACTTCAATATCACAAACCGGAAAAAATTTTGAAAATTTTACTTTTTGAACAATAATTCATTGAACAGTCCGCCATGTGTTTTCAATGGGGAAATTTTATTTTTGAGAAATTTGCACATTTTGAACTAACTATAGACCCACTTCTTATTTAGTGAGTGTTTTAGAATTGGAATTGGAGATTCTCCTATATATAAGCTTCAATATCACACACCGGAAAAAAATTTGAAAATTTTACTTTTTGAACAATAATTCATTGAACAGTCCGCCATGTGTTTTCAATTGTGAAATTTTATTTTTGAGAAAATTGCACATTTTGAACCAACTATAGACCCACTTCTTATTTAGTGAGTGTTATAAAATTGGAATTGGAGATTCTCCTATATATAAGCTTCAATATCACACACCGGAAAAAGTTTTGAAAATTTTACTTTTTGAAAAATTATTCATTGAATAGTCCATCAGGTGTTTTCAATGGCGAAATCTTATTTTTGAGAAAATTGCACTTTTTGGAACAACTTTAGACCCACTTTTTATATAGTGACAGTTATAAAATTCAAATTCGAGATTCTCCTATATATGAGCTTCAATATCCCAAACCGGAAAAAGTTTTGAAAATTTTACTTTTTGAAAAATTATTCATTGAATAGTCCATCATTTGTTTTCAATGGCGAAATCTTATTTTTGAGAAAATTGCACTTTTTGGAACAACTTTAGACCCACTTTTTATATAGTGACAGTTATAAAATTCAAATTCGAGATTCTCCTATATATGAGCTTCAATATCACAAACCGGAAAAAATTTTGAAAATTTTACTTTTTGAACAATAATTCATTGAACAGTCCGCCATGTGTTTTCAATTGGGAAATTTTATTTTTTAGAAAATTGCACTTTTTGGAACAACTTTAGATCCATTTTTTATTTAGTGAGTGTTATAAAATTGAAATTGGATATTCTCCTATATATAAGCTTCATTATCACAAACGGGAAAAAATTTTGAAAATTTTAATTTTTGAACATTTATTCATTGAATAGTCCGCCATGTGATTTCAATGGGGAATTGTATTTTCGAGAAAATTGCTCAAATGCTTTCATATTTCGAATTGCAGTTGGATATATGTTTTATAGTTATTCTTGTACCAAATTTTAATTAAAAAAAAGTATTCTAAAAATAAAAAATTCAATTTTTCGAAAATCTTGAAATATTTCAGTTTTGAGTGTATTTGAATGGAAAATTTCATTTTGAGCAAATGGTTCCAAATTGTGTTTTTTTATTCAAAAACACATTAAAAATCAAACAAATTTCAAAATTTTGGCAAAAAAAACTATTTTTGAATAGCTCTATGAGAAGTTGAAATTTTGAAATGAAAGTGCTCAGAAACTGTTTTGAGGCTTTATTTTACGTAGCATTGCTTCGATTTTGTGTACTAAAATAATATTTCATGAGCAAATTGATGATCAGAAAGAAATCGGAAGATGACTTTTATTATCCTAGGCTACAAATTAAGGTTGAAATTCGAAAATTGAGAATTGTAAAATTGCCTAAGGATTGGCAAGTTTAATGTATATTCAAAGGGATATAAAGATTTTTTGGCAATAACCGAATTTTAAGAAGTAAAATTTCATTTTAATAACCACTTGAATGTGGAAATCGATTCGGATGACAATTTCTGTTAACCTAGTTGCAAAATGATTGTAAAATTTTGAAAATTTAGAAGTGTGAAATTTTCCATACTGAAATTTTAAGAAATTTTAAGAATGGGAAAAATTTTAAACGAAAATTTTGAAAGTTCAATATTTAGGACCAACTTTAGACCCACTTCTTATTTAGTGAGTGTTACAAAATTCGAATAGGAGATTCTCCTAAATATGAGCTTCAATATCACAAACCGGAAAAAATTTTGAAAATTTTACTTTTTGAACAATAATTCATTGAACAGTCCAACATGTGTTTTCAATGGGGAAATTTTATTTTTGAAAAATTTGCACATTTTGAACCAACTATAGACCCATTTCTTATTTAGTGAGTGTTATAAAATTGGAACTGGAGATTCTCCTATATATATGCTTCAATATCACACACCGGAAAAAAATTTGAAAATTTTACTTTTTGAACAATAATTCATTGAGCAGTCCGCCATGTGTTTTCAATGGGGGAATTTTATTTTTTAGAAAATTGCACTTTTTGGAACAACTTTAGATCCACTTTTTATTTAGTGAGTGTTATAAAATTGGAATTGGAGATTCTCCTATATATAAGATTTAATATCACAAACGTTCAAAAATTTTGAAATTTTCGTTTTTGAAAAATTATTCATTAATAGTCCTTCATGTGTTTTCAATGGGGAATTGTATTTTCGAGAAAATTGCTCAAATGCTTTCAAATTGCGAATTGCAGTTGGATAAATGTTTATAGTTATTCTTGTTCCAAATTTTAATTAAAAAAAAGTATTCTAAAAATAAAAAATTCAATTTTTCGAAAATCTTGAAATATTTCAGTTTTGAGTGTATTTGAATGGAAAATTTCATTTTGAGCAAATGGTTCCAAATTGTGTTTTTTTATTCAAAAACACATTAAAAATCAAACAAATTTCAAAATTTTGGCAAAAAAAAACTATTTTTGAATAGCTCTATGAGAAGTTGAAATTTTGAAATGAAAGTGCTCAGAAACTGTTTTGAGGCTTTATTTTACGTAGCATTGCTTCGATTTTGTGTACTAAAATAATATTTCATGAGCAAATTTATGATCAGAAAGAAATCGGAAGATGACTTTTATTATCCTAGGCTACAAATTAAGGTTGAAATTCGAAAATTGAGAATTGTAAAATTGCCTAAGGATTGGCAAGTTTAATGTATATTCAAAGGGATATAAAGATTTTTTGGCAATAACCGAATTTTAAGAAGTGAAATTTCATTTTAATAACCACTTGAATGTGGAAATCGATTCGGATGACAATTTCTGTTAACCTAGTTGCAAAATGATTGTAAAATTTTGAAAATTTAGAAGTGTGAAATTTTCCATACTGAAATTTTAAGAAATTTTAAGAATGGGAAAAATTTTAAACGAAAATTTTGAAAGTTCAATATTTAGGACCAACTTTAGACCCACTTCTTATTTAGTGAGTGTTACAAAATTCGAATAGGAGATTCTCCTATATATGAGCTTCAATATCACAAACCGGAAAAAATTTTGAAAATTTTACTTTTTGAACAATAATTCATTGAACAGTCCAACATGTGTTTTCAATGGGGAAATTTTATTTTTGAAAAATTTGCACATTTTGAACCAACTATAGACCCATTTCTTATTTAGTGAGTGTTATAAAATTGGAACTGGAGATTCTCCTATATATATGCTTCAATATCACACACCGGAAAAAAATTTGAAAATTTTACTTTTTGAACAATAATTCATTGAGCAGTCCGCCATGTGTTTTCAATGGGGGAATTTTATTTTTTAGAAAATTGCACTTTTTGGAACAACTTTAGATCCACTTTTTATTTAGTGAGTGTTATAAAATTGGAATTGGAGATTCTCCTATATATAAGATTTAATATCACAAACGTTCAAAAATTTTGAAATTTTCGTTTTTGAAAAATTATTCATTAATAGTCCTTCATGTGTTTTCAATGGGGAATTGTATTTTCGAGAAAATTGCTCAAATGCTTTCAAATTGCGAATTGCAGTTGGATAAATGTTTATAGTTATTCTTGTTCCAAATTTTAATTAAAAAAAAGTATTCTAAAAATAAAAAATTCAATTTTTCGAAAATCTTGAAATATTTCAGTTTTGAGTGTATTTGAATGGAAAATTTCATTTTGAGCAAATGGTTCCAAATTGTGTTTTTTTATTCAAAAACACATTAAAAATCAAACAAATTTCAAAATTTTGGCAAAAAAAAACTATTTTTGAATAGCTCTATGAGAAGTTGAAATTTTGAAATGAAAGTGCTCAGAAACTGTTTTGAGGCTTTATTTTACGTAGCATTGCTTCGATTTTGTGTACTAAAATAATATTTCATGAGCAAATTTATGATCAGAAAGAAATCGGAAGATGACTTTTATTATCCTAGGCTACAAATTAAGGTTGAAATTCGAAAATTGAGAATTGTAAAATTGCCTAAGGATTGGCAAGTTTAATGTATATTCAAAGGGATATAAAGATTTTTTGGCAATAACCGAATTTTAAGAAGTGAAATTTCATTTTAATAACCACTTGAATGTGGAAATCGATTCGGATGACAATTTCTGTTAACCTAGTTGCAAAATGATTGTAAAATTTTGAAAATTTAGAAGTGTGAAATTTTCCATACTGAAATTTTAAGAAATTTTAAGAATGGGAAAAATTTTAAACGAAAATTTTGAAAGTTCAATATTTAGGACCAACTTTAGACCCACTTCTTATTTAGTGAGTGTTACAAAATTCGAATAGGAGATTCTCCTATATATGAGCTTCAATATCACAAACCGGAAAAAATTTTGAAAATTTTACTTTTTGAACAATAATTCATTGAACAGTCCAACATGTGTTTTCAATGGGGAAATTTTATTTTTGAAAAATTTGCACATTTTGAACCAACTATAGACCCATTTCTTATTTAGTGAGTGTTATAAAATTGGAACTGGAGATTCTCCTATATATATGCTTCAATATCACACACCGGAAAAAAATTTGAAAATTTTACTTTTTGAACAATAATTCATTGAGCAGTCCGCCATGTGTTTTCAATGGGGGAATTTTATTTTTTAGAAAATTGCACTTTTTGGAACAACTTTAGATCCACTTTTTATTTAGTGAGTGTTATAAAATTGGAATTGGAGATTCTCCTATATATAAGATTTAATATCACAAACGTTCAAAAATTTTGAAATTTTCGTTTTTGAAAAATTATTCATTGAATAGTCCTTCATGTGTTTTCAATGGGGAATTGTATTTTCGAGAAAATTGCTCAAATGTATTCAAATTGCGAATTGCAGTTGGATAAATGTTTATAGTTATTCTTGTACCAAATTTTAATTAAAAAAAAGTATTCTAAAAATAAAAAATTCAATTTTTCGAAAATCTTGAAATATTTCAGTTTTGAGTGTATTTGAATGGAAAATTTCATTTTGAGCAAATGGTTCCAAATTGTGTTTTTTTATTCAAAATCACATTAAAAATCAAACAAATTTCAAAATTTTGGCAAAAAAAACTATTTTTGAATAGCTCTATGAGAAGTTGAAATTTTGAAATGAAAGGGCTCAGAAACTGTTTTGAGGCTTTATTTTACGTAGCATCTTCGATTTTGTGTACTAGAATAATATTTCATGAGCAAATTGATGATCAGAAAGAAATCGGAAGATGACTTTTATTATCCTAGGCTACAAATTAAGGTTGAAATTCGAAAATTGAGAATTGGAAAATTGCCTAAGGATTGGCAAGTTTAATGTATATTCAAAGGGATATAAAGATTTTTTTGGCAATAACCGAATTTTGAGAAGTAAAATTTCATTTTAATAACCACTTGAATGTGGAAATCGATTCGGATGACAATTTCTGTTACCCTAGTTGCAAAATGATTGTAAAATTTTGAAAATTTAGAAGTGTGAAATTTTCCATACAGTTAACATGGGAAAAATTTTAAACGAAAATTTTGAAAGTTCAATTTTTAGGACCAACTTTAGACCCACTTCTTATTTAGTGAGTGTTACAAAATTCGAATAGGAGATTCTCCTATATATGAGCTTCAATATCACAAACCGGAAAAAATTTTGAAAATTTTACTTTTTGAAAAATAATTCATTGAACAGTCCGTCATGTGTTTTCAATGGCGAAATCTTATTTTTGAGAAAATTGCACTTTTTTAAACAACTTTAGACCCACTTCTTATTTAGTGAGTGTTATAAAATTCAAATTCGAGATTCTCCTATATATGAACTTTAATATCACAAACCGGAAAAATTTTTGAAAATTTAACTTTTTGAACAATAATTCATTGAACAGTCCGCCATGTGTTTTCAATGGGGAAATTTTATTTTTGAGAAATTTGCACATTTTGAACCACCTATAGACCCACTTCTTATTTAGTGAGTGTTATAAAATTGGAATTGGAGATTCTCCTATATATAAGCTTCAATATCACTCACCGGAAAAAATTTTGAAAATTTTACTTTTTGAACAATAATTTATTGAACAGTCCGCCATGTGTTTTCAATTGTAAAATTTTATTTTTGAGAAAATTGCACATTTTGAACCAACTATAGACCCACTTCTTATTTAGTGAGTGTTATAAAATTGGAATTGGAGATTCTCCTACATATAAACTTCAATATCACACAACGGAAAAAATTTTGAAAATTTTACTTTTTGAAAAATTATTCATTGAATAGTCCGTCATGTGTTTTCAATGGCGAAATCTTATTTTTTAGAAAATTGCACTTTTTGGAACAACTTTAGACCCACTTTTTATTTAGTGAATGTTATAAAATTGAAATTGGATATTCTCCTATATATAAGCTTCAATATCACAAACGGGAAAAAATTTTGAAAATTTTAATTTTTGAACAATTATTCATTGAATAGTCCGCCATGTGATTTCAATGGGGAATTGTATTTTCGAGAAAATTCCTCAAATGCTTTCAAATTGCGAATTGCAGTTGGATATATGAAATTGGATATTCTCCTATATATAAGCTTCAATATCACAAACGGGAAAAAATTTTGAAAATTTTACTTTTTGAAAAATTATTCATTGAATAGTCCGTCATGTGTTTTCAATGGCGAAATCTTATTTTTGAGAAAATTGCACTTTTTGGAACAACTTTAGACCCACTTCTTATTTAGTGAGAGTTATAAAATTGGAATTGGAGATTCTCCTATATATAAGCTTCAATGCCACACACTGGAAAAAAAATTGAAAATTTTAATTTTTGAACAATTATTCATTGAATAGTCCACCATGTGTTTTCAATGGGGGAATTTTATTTTTTAGAAAATTGCACTTTTTGGAACAACTTTAGATCCACTTTTTATTTAGTGAGTGTTATAAAATTGGAATTGGAGATTCTCCTATATATAAGATTTAATATCACAAACGTTAAAAAATTTTGAAAATTTTCCTTTTTGAAAAATTATTCATTGAATAGTCCTTCATGTGTTTTCAATGGGGAATTGTATTTTCGAGAAAATTGCTCAAATGCTTTCAAATTGCGAATTGCAGTTGGATAAATGTTTATAGTTATTCTTGTACAAAATTTTAATTAAAAAAAAGTATTCTTAAAATAAAAAATTCAATATTTCGAAAATCTTGAAATATTTCAGTTTTGAGTGTATTTGAATGGAAAATTTCATTTTTAACAAATGGTTCCAAATTGTGTTTTTTTATTCAAAAACACATTAAAAATCAAACAAATTTCAAAATTTTAGCGAAAAAACTATTTTTGAATAGCTCTATGAGAAGTTGAAATTTTGAAACGAAAGCGCTCAGAAACTGTTTTGAGGCTTTATTTTACGTAGCAATGCTTCGATTTTGTGTACTAAAATAATATTTCATGAGCAAATTGATGATCAGAAAGAAATCGGAAGATGACTTTTATTATCCTAGAATACAAATTAAGGTTAAAATTCGAAAATTGAGAATTGTAAAATTGCCTAAGGATTGGCAAGTTTAATGTATATTCAAAGGGATATAAAGATTTTTTTGGCAATAACCGAATTTTAAGAAGTAAAATTTCATTTTAATAACCACTTAAATGTGGAAATCGATTCGGATGACAATTTCTGTTAACCTAGTTGCAAAATGATTGTAAAATTTTGAAAATTTAGAAGTGTGAAATTTTCCATACTGAAATTTTAAGAAATTTTAAGAATGGGAAAAATTTTAAACGAAAATTTTGAAAGTTCAATTTTTAGGACCAACTTTAGACACACTTCTTATTTAGTGAGTGTTATAAAATTCGAATAGGAGATTCTCCTATATATGAGCTTCAATATCACAAACCGGAAAAAATTTTGAAAATTTTACTTTTTGAACAATAATTCATTGAACAGTCCGCCATGTGTTTTCAATGGCGAAATCTTATATTTGAGAAAATTGCACTTTTTTAAACAACTTTAGACCCACATCTTATTTAGTGAGTGTTATAAAATTCAAATTCGATATTCTGCTATATATGAGCTTCAATATCACAAACCGGAAAAAATTTTGAAAATTTTACTTTTTGAACAATAATTCATTGAACAATCCGCCATGTGTTTTCAATGGGGAAATTTTATTTTTGAGAAATTTGCACATTTTGAACCAACTATAGACCCACTTCTTATTTAGTGAGTGTTTTAGAATTGGAATTGGAGATTCTCCTAAATATAAGCTTCAATATCACACACCGGAAAAAATTTTGAAAATTTTACTTTTTGAATAATAATTCATTGAAAGTCCGCCATGTGTTTTCAATGGCGAAATCTTATTTTTGAGAAAATTGCACTTTTTGGAACAACTTTAGACCCACTTCTTATTTAGTGAGTGTTATAAAATTCAAATTCGAGATTCTCCTATATATGAACTTCAATATCACACACCGGAAAAAATTTTGAAAATTTTACTTTTTGAACAATAATTCATTGAACAGTCCGCCATGTGTTTTCAATGGGGAAATTTTATTTTTTAGAAAATTGCACTTTTTGGAACAACTTTAGACCCACTTTTTATTTAGTGAATGTTATAAAATTGAAATTGGATATTCTCCTATATATAAGCTTCAATATCACAAACGGGGAAAAATTTTGAAAATTTTAATTTTTGAACAATTATTCATTGAATAGTCCGCCATGTGATTTCAATGGGGAATTGTATTTTCGAGAAAATTGCTCAAATGCTTTCAAATTGCGAATTGCAGTTGGATATATGAAATTGGATATTCTCCTATATATAAGCTTCAATATCACAAACGGGAAAAAATTTAGAAAATTTTACTTTTTGAAAAATTATTCATTGAATAGTCCGTCATGTGTTTTCAATGGCGAAATCTTATTTTTGAGAAAATTGCACTTTTTGGAACAACTTTAGACCCACTTCTTATTTAGTGAGTGTTATAAAATTCAAATTCGAGATTGTCCTATATATGAGCTTCAATATCACAAACAGGAAAAAATTTTGAAAATTTTACTTTTTGAACAATAATTCATTGAACAGTCCGCCATGTGTTTTCAATGGGGAAATTTTATTTTTTAGAAAATTGCACTTTTTGGAACAACTTTAGACCCACTTTTTATTTAGTGAATGTTATAAAATTGAAATTGGATATTCTCCTATATATAAGCTTCAATATCATAAACGGGGAAAAATTTTGAAAATTTTAATTTTTGAACAATTATTCATTGAATAGTCCGCCATGTGATTTCAATGGGGAATTGTATTTTCGAGAAAATTGCTCAAATGCTTTCAAATTGCGAATTGCAGTTGGATATATGAAATTGGATATTCTCCTATATATAAGCTTCAATATCACAAACGGGAAAAAATTTTGAAAATTTTAATTTTTGAACAATTATTCATTGAATAATCCGTCATGTGTTTTCAATGGGGGAATTTTATTTTTTAGAAAATTTCACTTTTTGGAACAACTTTAGATCCACTTTTTATTTAGTGAGTGTTATAAAATTGGAATTGGAGATTCTTCTATATATAAGCTTTAATATCACACACGGGAAAAAATTTTGAAAATTTTAATTTTTGAACAATTATTCATTGAATAGTCCACCATGTGTTTTCAATGGGGGAATTTTATTTTTTAGAAAATTGCACTTTTTGGAACAACTTTAGACCCACTTTTTATTTAGTGAATGTTATAAAATTGAAATTGGATATTCTCCTATATATAAGCTTCAATATCACAAACGGGAAAAAATTTTGAAAATTTTAATTTTTGAACAATTATTCATTGAATAATCCGTCATGTGTTTTCAATGGCGAAATCTTATTTTTGAGAAAATTGCACTTTTTGGAACAACTTTAGACCCACTTCTTATTTAGTGAGTCTTATAAAATTCAAATTCGAGATTCTCCTATATATGAGCTTCAATATCACAAACCGGAAAAAATTTTGAAAATTTTACTTTTTGAACAATAATTCATTGAACAGTCCGCCATGTGTTTTCAATGGCGAAATCTTATTTTTGAGAAAATTGCACTTTTTTAAACAACTTTAGACCCACTTTTTATTTAGTGAGTGTTATAAAATTCAAATTCGAGATTCTCCTGTATATGAACTTCAATATCACAAACCGGAAAAATTTTTGAAAATTTTACTTTTTGAACAATAATTTATTGAACAGTCCGCCATGTGTTTTCAATGGGGAAATTTTATTTTTGAGAAATTTGCACATTTTGAACCAACTATAGACCCACTTCTTATTTAGTGAGTGTTTTAGAATTGGAATTGGAGATTCTCCTTTATATAAGCTTCAATATCACACACCGGAAAAAATTTTGAAAATTTTACTTTTTGAACAATAATTCATTGAACAGTCCGCCATGTGTTTTCAATGGGGAAATTTTATTTTTGAGAAATTTGCACATTTTGAACCACCTATAGACCCACTTCTTATTTAGTGAGTGTTATAAAATTGGAATTGGAGATTCTCCTATATATAAGCTTCAATATCACTCACCGGAAAAAATTTTGAAAATTTTACTTTTTGAACAATAATTTATTGAACAGTCCGCCATGTGTTTTCAATTGTAAAATTTTATTTTTGAGAAAATTGCACATTTTGAACCAACTATAGACCCACTTCTTATTTAGTGAGTGTTACAAAATTGGAATTGGAGATTCTCCTACATATAAACTTCAATATCACACAACGGAAAAAATTTTGAAAATTTTACTTTTTGAAAAATTATTCATTGAATAGTCCGTCATGTGTTTTCAATGGCGAAATCTTATTTTTTAGAAAATTGCACTTTTTGGAACAACTTTAGACCCACTTTTTATTTAGTGAATGTTATAAAATTGAAATTGGATATTCTCCTATATATAAGCTTCAATATCACAAACGGGAAAAAATTTTGAAAATTTTAATTTTTGAACAATTATTCATTGAATAGTCCGCCATGTGATTTCAATGGGGAATTGTATTTTCGAGAAAATTCCTCAAATGCTTTCAAATTGCGAATTGCAGTTGGATATATGAAATTGGATATTCTCCTATATATAAGCTTCAATATCACAAACGGGAAAAAATTTTGAAAATTTTACTTTTTGAAAAATTATTCATTGAATAGTCCGTCATGTGTTTTCAATGGCGAAATCTTATTTTTGAGAAAATTGCACTTTTTGGAACAACTTTAGACCCACTTCTTATTTAGTGAGTGTTATAAAATTGGAATTGGAGATTCTCCTATATATAAGCTTCAATGCCACACACTGGAAAAAAAATTGAAAATTTTAATTTTTGAACAATTATTCATTGAATAGTCCACCATGTGTTTTCAATGGGGGAATTTTATTTTTTAGAAAATTGCACTTTTTGGAACAACTTTAGATCCACTTTTTATTTAGTGAGTGTTATAAAATTGGAATTGGAGATTCTCCTATATATAAGATTTAATATCACAAACGTTAAAAAATTTTGAAAATTTTCCTTTTTGAAAAATTATTCATTGAATAGTCCTTCATGTGTTTTCAATGGGGAATTGTATTTTCGAGAAAATTGCTCAAATGCTTTCAAATTGCGAATTGCAGTTGGATAAATGTTTATAGTTATTCTTGTACAAAATTTTAATTAAAAAAAAGTATTCTTAAAATAAAAAATTCAATATTTCGAAAATCTTGAAATATTTCAGTTTTGAGTGTATTTGAATGGAAAATTTCATTTTTAACAAATGGTTCCAAATTGTGTTTTTTTATTCAAAAACACATTAAAAATCAAACAAATTTCAAAATTTTAGCGAAAAAACTATTTTTGAATAGCTCTATGAGAAGTTGAAATTTTGAAACGAAAGCGCTCAGAAACTGTTTTGAGGCTTTATTTTACGTAGCAATGCTTCGATTTTGTGTACTAAAATAATATTTCATGAGCAAATTGATGATCAGAAAGAAATCGGAAGATGACTTTTATTATCCTAGAATACAAATTAAGGTTAAAATTCGTAAATTGAGAATTGTAAAATTGCCTAAGGATTGGCAAGTTTAATGTATATTCAAAGGGATATAAAGATTTTTTTGGCAATAACCGAATTTTAAGAAGTAAAATTTCATTTTAATAACCACTTAAATGTGGAAATCGATTCGGATGACAATTTCTGTTAACCTAGTTGCAAAATGATTGTAAAATTTTGAAAATTTAGAAGTGTGAAATTTTCCATACTGAAATTTTAAGAAATTTTAAGAATGGGAAAAATTTTAAACGAAAATTTTGAAAGTTCAATTTTTAGGACCAACTTTAGACACACTTCTTATTTAGTGAGTGTTATAAAATTCGAATAGGAGATTCTCCTATATATGAGCTTCAATATCACAAACCGGAAAAAATTTTGAAAATTTTACTTTTTGAACAATAATTCATTGAACAGTCCGCCATGTGTTTTCAATGGCGAAATCTTATATTTGAGAAAATTGCACTTTTTTAAACAACTTTAGACCCACATCTTATTTAGTGAGTGTTATAAAATTCAAATTCGATATTCTGCTATATATGAGCTTCAATATCACAAACCGGAAAAAATTTTGAAAATTTTACTTTTTGAACAATAATTCATTGAACAATCCGCCATGTGTTTTCAATGGGGAAATTTTATTTTTGAGAAATTTGCACATTTTGAACCAACTATAGACCCACTTCTTATTTAGTGAGTGTTTTAGAATTGGAATTGGAGATTCTCCTAAATATAAGCTTCAATATCACACACCGGAAAAAATTTTGAAAATTTTACTTTTTGAATAATAATTCATTGAAAGTCCGCCATGTGTTTTCAATGGCGAAATCTTATTTTTGAGAAAATTGCACTTTTTGGAACAACTTTAGACCCACTTCTTATTTAGTGAGTGTTATAAAATTCAAATTCGAGATTCTCCTATATATGAACTTCAATATCACACACCGGAAAAAATTTTGAAAATTTTACTTTTTGAACAATAATTCATTGAACAGTCCGCCATGTGTTTTCAATGGGGAAATTTTATTTTTTAGAAAATTGCACTTTTTGGAACAACTTTAGACCCACTTTTTATTTAGTGAATGTTATAAAATTGAAATTGGATATTCTCCTATATATAAGCTTCAATATCACAAACGGGGAAAAATTTTGAAAATTTTAATTTTTGAACAATTATTCATTGAATAGTCCGCCATGTGATTTCAATGGGGAATTGTATTTTCGAGAAAATTGCTCAAATGCTTTCAAATTGCGAATTGCAGTTGGATATATGAAATTGGATATTCTCCTATATATAAGCTTCAATATCACAAACGGGAAAAAATTTAGAAAATTTTACTTTTTGAAAAATTATTCATTGAATAGTCCGTCATGTGTTTTCAATGGCGAAATCTTATTTTTGAGAAAATTGCACTTTTTGGAACAACTTTAGACCCACTTCTTATTTAGTGAGTGTTATAAAATTCAAATTCGAGATTGTCCTATATATGAGCTTCAATATCACAAACAGGAAAAAATTTTGAAAATTTTACTTTTTGAACAATAATTCATTGAACAGTCCGCCATGTGTTTTCAATGGGGAAATTTTATTTTTTAGAAAATTGCACTTTTTGGAACAACTTTAGACCCACTTTTTATTTAGTGAATGTTATAAAATTGAAATTGGATATTCTCCTATATATAAGCTTCAATATCATAAACGGGGAAAAATTTTGAAAATTTTAATTTTTGAACAATTATTCATTGAATAGTCCGCCATGTGATTTCAATGGGGAATTGTATTTTCGAGAAAATTGCTCAAATGCTTTCAAATTGCGAATTGCAGTTGGATATATGAAATTGGATATTCTCCTATATATAAGCTTCAATATCACAAACGGGAAAAAATTTTGAAAATTTTAATTTTTGAACAATTATTCATTGAATAATCCGTCATGTGTTTTCAATGGGGGAATTTTATTTTTTAGAAAATTTCACTTTTTGGAACAACTTTAGATCCACTTTTTATTTAGTGAGTGTTATAAAATTGGAATTGGAGATTCTTCTATATATAAGCTTTAATATCACACACGGGAAAAAATTTTGAAAATTTTAATTTTTGAACAATTATTCATTGAATAGTCCACCATGTGTTTTCAATGGGGGAATTTTATTTTTTAGAAAATTGCACTTTTTGGAACAACTTTAGACCCACTTTTTATTTAGTGAATGTTATAAAATTGAAATTGGATATTCTCCTATATATAAGCTTCAATATCACAAACGGGAAAAAATTTTGAAAATTTTAATTTTTGAACAATTATTCATTGAATAATCCGTCATGTGTTTTCAATGGCGAAATCTTATTTTTGAGAAAATTGCACTTTTTGGAACAACTTTAGACCCACTTCTTATTTAGTGAGTCTTATAAAATTCAAATTCGAGATTCTCCTATATATGAGCTTCAATATCACAAACCGGAAAAAATTTTGAAAATTTTACTTTTTGAACAATAATTCATTGAACAGTCCGCCATGTGTTTTCAATGGCGAAATCTTATTTTTGAGAAAATTGCACTTTTTTAAACAACTTTAGACCCACTTTTTATTTAGTGAGTGTTATAAAATTCAAATTCGAGATTCTCCTGTATATGAACTTCAATATCACAAACCGGAAAAATTTTTGAAAATTTTACTTTTTGAACAATAATTTATTGAACAGTCCGCCATGTGTTTTCAATGGGGAAATTTTATTTTTGAGAAATTTGCACATTTTGAACCAACTATAGACCCACTTCTTATTTAGTGAGTGTTTTAGAATTGGAATTGGAGATTCTCCTTTATATAAGCTTCAATATCACACACCGGAAAAAATTTTGAAAATTTTACTTTTTGAACAATAATTCATTGAACAGTCCGCCATGTGTTTTCAATGGGGAAATTTTATTTTTGAGAAATTTGCACATTTTGAACCACCTATAGACCCACTTCTTATTTAGTGAGTGTTATAAAATTGGAATTGGAGATTCTCCTATATATAAGCTTCAATATCACTCACCGGAAAAAATTTTGAAAATTTTACTTTTTGAACAATAATTTATTGAACAGTCCGCCATGTGTTTTCAATTGTAAAATTTTATTTTTGAGAAAATTGCACATTTTGAACCAACTATAGACCCACTTCTTATTTAGTGAGTGTTATAAAATTGGAATTGGAGATTCTCCTACATATAAACTTCAATATCACACAACGGAAAAAATTTTGAAAATTTTACTTTTTGAAAAATTATTCATTGAATAGTCCGTCATGTGTTTTCAATGGCGAAATCTTATTTTTTAGAAAATTGCACTTTTTGGAACAACTTTAGACCCACTTTTTATTTAGTGAATGTTATAAAATTGAAATTGGATATTCTCCTATATATAAGCTTCAATATCACAAACGGGAAAAAATTTTGAAAATTTTAATTTTTGAACAATTATTCATTGAATAGTCCGCCATGTGATTTCAATGGGGAATTGTATTTTCGAGAAAATTCCTCAAATGCTTTCAAATTGCGAATTGCAGTTGGATATATGAAATTGGATATTCTCCTATATATAAGCTTCAATATCACAAACGGGAAAAAATTTTGAAAATTTTACTTTTTGAAAAATTATTCATTGAATAGTCCGTCATGTGTTTTCAATGGCGAAATCTTATTTTTGAGAAAATTGCACTTTTTGGAACAACTTTAGACCCACTTCTTATTTAGTGAGTGTTATAAAATTGGAATTGGAGATTCTCCTATATATAAGCTTCAATGCCACACACTGGAAAAAAAATTGAAAATTTTAATTTTTGAACAATTATTCATTGAATAGTCCACCATGTGTTTTCAATGGGGGAATTTTATTTTTTAGAAAATTGCACTTTTTGGAACAACTTTAGATCCACTTTTTATTTAGTGAGTGTTATAAAATTGGAATTGGAGATTCTCCTATATATAAGATTTAATATCACAAACGTTAAAAAATTTTGAAAATTTTCCTTTTTGAAAAATTATTCATTGAATAGTCCTTCATGTGTTTTCAATGGGGAATTGTATTTTCGAGAAAATTGCTCAAATGCTTTCAAATTGCGAATTGCAGTTGGATAAATGTTTATAGTTATTCTTGTACAAAATTTTAATTAAAAAAAAGTATTCTTAAAATAAAAAATTCAATATTTCGAAAATCTTGAAATATTTCAGTTTTGAGTGTATTTGAATGGAAAATTTCATTTTTAACAAATGGTTCCAAATTGTGTTTTTTTATTCAAAAACACATTAAAAATCAAACAAATTTCAAAATTTTAGCGAAAAAACTATTTTTGAATAGCTCTATGAGAAGTTGAAATTTTGAAACGAAAGCGCTCAGAAACTGTTTTGAGGCTTTATTTTACGTAGCAATGCTTCGATTTTGTGTACTAAAATAATATTTCATGAGCAAATTGATGATCAGAAAGAAATCGGAAGATGACTTTTATTATCCTAGAATACAAATTAAGGTTAAAATTCGAAAATTGAGAATTGTAAAATTGCCTAAGGATTGGCAAGTTTAATGTATATTCAAAGGGATATAAAGATTTTTTTGGCAATAACCGAATTTTAAGAAGTAAAATTTCATTTTAATAACCACTTAAATGTGGAAATCGATTCGGATGACAATTTCTGTTAACCTAGTTGCAAAATGATTGTAAAATTTTGAAAATTTAGAAGTGTGAAATTTTCCATACTGAAATTTTAAGAAATTTTAAGAATGGGAAAAATTTGAAACGAAAATTTTGAAAGTTCAATTTTTAGGACCAACTTTAGACACACTTCTTATTTAGTGAGTGTTATAAAATTCGAATAGGAGATTCTCCTATATATGAGCTTCAATATCACAAACCGGAAAAAATTTTGAAAATTTTACTTTTTGAACAATAATTCATTGAACAGTCCGCCATGTGTTTTCAATGGCGAAATCTTATATTTGAGAAAATTGCACATTTTGAACCAACTATAGACCCACTTCTTATTTAGTGAGTGTTTTAGAATTGGAATTGGAGATTCTCCTAAATATAAGCTTCAATATCACACACCGGAAAAAATTTTGAAAATTTTACTTTTTGAATAATAATTCATTGAAAGTCCGCCATGTGTTTTCAATGGCGAAATCTTATTTTTGAGAAAATTGCACTTTTTGGAACAACTTTAGACCCACTTCTTATTTAGTGAGTGTTATAAAATTCAAATTCGAGATTCTCCTATATATGAACTTCAATATCACACACCGGAAAAAATTTTGAAAATTTTACTTTTTGAACAATAATTCATTGAACAGTCCGCCATGTGTTTTCAATGGGGAAATTTTATTTTTTAGAAAATTGCACTTTTTGGAACAACTTTAGACCCACTTTTTATTTAGTGAATGTTATAAAATTGAAATTGGATATTCTCCTATATATAAGCTTCAATATCATAAACGGGGAAAAATTTTGAAAATTTTAATTTTTGAACAATTATTCATTGAATAGTCCGCCATGTGATTTCAATGGGGAATTGTATTTTCGAGAAAATTGCTCAAATGCTTTCAAATTGCGAATTGCAGTTGGATATATGAAATTGGATATTCTCCTATATATAAGCTTCAATATCACAAACGGGAAAAAATTTTGAAAATTTTAATTTTTGAACAATTATTCATTGAATAATCCGTCATGTGTTTTCAATGGGGGAATTTTATTTTTTAGAAAATTTCACTTTTTGGAACAACTTTAGATCCACTTTTTATTTAGTGAGTGTTATAAAATTGGAATTGGAGATTCTTCTATATATAAGCTTTAATATCACACACGGGAAAAAATTTTGAAAATTTTAATTTTTGAACAATTATTCATTGAATAGTCCACCATGTGTTTTCAATGGGGGAATTTTATTTTTTAGAAAATTGCACTTTTTGGAACAACTTTAGACCCACTTTTTATTTAGTGAATGTTATAAAATTGAAATTGGATATTCTCCTATATATAAGCTTCAATATCACAAACGGGAAAAAATTTTGAAAATTTTAATTTTTGAACAATTATTCATTGAATAATCCGTCATGTGTTTTCAATGGCGAAATCTTATTTTTGAGAAAATTGCACTTTTTGGAACAACTTTAGACCCACTTCTTATTTAGTGAGTCTTATAAAATTCAAATTCGAGATTCTCCTATATATGAGCTTCAATATCACAAACCGGAAAAAAATTTGAAAATTTTACTTTTTGAACAATAATTCATTGAACAGTCCGCCATGTGTTTTCAATGGCGAAATCTTATTTTTGAGAAAATTGCACTTTTTTAAACAACTTTAGACCCACTTTTTATTTAGTGAGTGTTATAAAATTCAAATTCGAGATTCTCCTGTATATGAACTTCAATATCACAAACCGGAAAAATTTTTGAAAATTTTACTTTTTGAACAATAATTTATTGAACAGTCCGCCATGTGTTTTCAATGGGGAAATTTTATTTTTGAGAAATTTGCACATTTTGAACCAACTATAGACCCACTTCTTATTTAGTGAGTGTTTTAGAATTGGAATTGGAGATTCTCCTTTATATAAGCTTCAATATCACACACCGGAAAAAATTTTGAAAATTTTACTTTTTGAACAATAATTCATTGAACAGTCCGCCATGTGTTTTCAATTGGGAAATTTTATTTTTGAGAAAATTGCACATTTTGAACCAACTATAGACCCACTTCTTATTTAGTGAGTGTTATAAAATTGGAATTGGAGATTCTCCTATATATAAGCTTCAATATCACACACCGGAAAAAGTTTTGAAAATTTTACTTTTTGAAAAATTATTCATTGAATAGTCCATCATGTGTTTTCAATGGCGAAATCTTATTTTTGAGAAAATTGCACTTTTTAGAACAACTTTAGACCCACTTTTTATATAGTGACAGTTATAAAATTCAAATTCGAGATTCTCCTATATATGAGCTTCAATATCACAAACCGGAAAAAATTTTGAAAATTTTACTTTTTGAACAATAATTCATTGAACAGTCCGCCATTTGTTTTCAATGGGGAAATTTTATTTTTTAGAAAATTGCACTTTTTGGAACAACTTTAGATCCATTTTTTATTTAGTGAGTGTTATAAAATTGAAATTGGATATTCTCCTATATATAAGCTTCAATATCACAAACGGGAAAAAATTTTGAAAATTTTAATTTTTGAACATTTATTCATTGAATAGTCCGCCATGTGATTTCAATGGGGAATTGTATTTTCGAGAAAATTGCTCAAATGCTTTCAAATTGCGAATTGCAGTTGGATATATGTTTTATAGTTATTCTTGTACCAAATTTTAATTAAAAAAAAGTATTCTAAAAATAAAAAATTCAATTTTTCGAAAATCTTGAAATATTTCAGTTTTGAGTGTATTTGAATGGAAAATTTCATTTTGAGCAAATGGTTCCAAATTGTGTTTTTTTATTCAAAAACACATTAAAAATCAAACAAATTTCAAAATTTTGGCAAAAAAAACTATTTTTGAATAGCTCTATGAGAAGTTGAAATTTTGAAATGAAAGTGCTCAGAAACTGTTTTGAGGCTTTATTTTACGTAGCATTGCTTCGATTTTGTGTACTAGAATAATATTTCATGAGCAAATTGATGATCAGAAAGAAATCGGAAGATGACTTTTATTATCCTAGGCTACAAATTAAGGTTGAAATTCGAAAATTGAGAATTGGAAAATTGCCTAAGGATTGGCAAGTTTAATGTATATTCAAAGGAATATAAAGATTTTTTTGGCAATAACCGAATTTTGAGAAGTAAAATTTCATTTTAATAACCACTTGAATGTGGAAATCGATTCGGATGACAATTTCTGTTACCCTAGTTGCAAAATGATTGTAAAATTTTGAAAATTTAGAAGTGTGAAATTTTCCATACGGTTAACATGGGAAAAATTTTAAACGAAAATTTTGAAAGTTCAATTTTTAGGACCAACTTTAGACCCACTTCTTATTTAGTGAGTGTTACAAAATTCGAATAGGAGATTCTCCTATATATGAGCTTCAATATCACAAACCGGAAAAAATTTTGAAAATTTTACTTTTTGAAAAATAATTCATTGAACAGTCCGTCATGTGTTTTCAATGGCGAAATCTTATTTTTGAGAAAATTGCACTTTTTTAAACAACTTTAGACCCACTTCTTATTTAGTGAGTGTTATAAAATTCAAATTCGAGATTCTCCTATATATGAGCTTTAATATCACAAACCGGAAAAATTTTTGAAAATTTAACTTTTTGAACAATAATTCATTGAACAGTCCGCCATGTTTTTTCAATGGGGAAATTTTATTTTTGAGAAATTTGCACATTTTGAACCACCTATAGACCCACTTCTTATTTAGTGAGTGTTATAAAATTGGAATTGGAGATTCTCCTATATATAAACTTCAATATCACACAACGGAAAAAATTTTGAAAATTTTACTTTTTGAAAAATTATTCATTGAATAGTCCGTCATGTGTTTTCAATGGCGAAATCTTATTTTTGAGAAAATTGCACTTTTTGGAACAACTTTAGACCCACTTCTTATTTAGTGAGTGTTATAAAATTCAAATTCGAGATTCTCCTATATATGAGCTTCAATATCACAAACCGGAAAAAATTTTGAAAATTTTACTTTTTGAACAATAATTCATTGAACAGTCCGCCATGTGTTTTCAATGGGGAAATTTTATTTTTTAGAAAATTGCACTTTTTGGAACAACTTTAGACCCACTTCTTATTTAGTGAGTGTTATAAAATTGGAATTGGATATTCTCCTATATATAAGCTTCAATACCACACACTGGAAAAAATTTTGAAAATTTTAATTTTTGAACAATTATTCATTGAATAGTCCACCATGTGTTTTCAATGGGGGAATTTTATTTTTTAGAAAATTGCACTTTTTGGAACAATTTTAGACCTACTTTTTATTTAGTGAGTGTTATAAAATTGAAAATGGAGACTCTCCTATATATAAGCTTCAATATCATAAACGGGACAAAATTTTTAAAATTTTACTTTTTGAAAAATAATTCATTGAATAGTCCGTCATGTGTTTTCAATGGCGAAATCTTATTTTTGAGAAAATTGCACTTTTTTAAACAACTTTAGACCCACTTCTTATTTAGTGAGTGTTATAAAATTCAAATTCGAGATTCTCCTATATATGAACTTCAATATCACAAACCGGAAAAAATTTTGAAAATTTTACTTTTTGAACAATAATTCATTGAACAGTCCGCCATGTGTTTTCAATGGGGAAATTTTATTTTTGAGAAATTTGCACATTTTGAACTAACTATAGACCCACTTCTTATTTAGTGAGTGTTTTAGAATTGGAATTGGAGATTCTCCTATATATAAGCTTCAATATCACACACCGGAAAAAAATTTGAAAATTTTACTTTTTGAACAATAATTCATTGAACAGTCCGCCATGTGTTTTCAATTGTGAAATTTTATTTTTGAGAAAATTGCACATTTTGAACCAACTATAGACCCACTTCTTATTTAGTGAGTGTTATAAAATTGGAATTGGAGATTCTCCTATATATAAGCTTCAATATCACACACCGGAAAAAGTTTTGAAAATTTTACTTTTTGAAAAATTATTCATTGAATAGTCCATCAGGTGTTTTCAATGGCGAAATCTTATTTTTGAGAAAATTGCACTTTTTGGAACAACTTTAGACCCACTTTTTATATAGTGACAGTTATAAAATTCAAATTCGAGATTCTCCTATATATGAGCTTCAATATCCCAAACCGGAAAAAGTTTTGAAAATTTTACTTTTTGAAAAATTATTCATTGAATAGTCCATCATTTGTTTTCAATGGCGAAATCTTATTTTTGAGAAAATTGCACTTTTTGGAACAACTTTAGACCCACTTTTTATATAGTGACAGTTATAAAATTCAAATTCGAGATTCTCCTATATATGAGCTTCAATATCACAAACCGGAAAAAATTTTGAAAATTTTACTTTTTGAACAATAATTCATTGAACAGTCCGCCATGTGTTTTCAATTGGGAAATTTTATTTTTTAGAAAATTGCACTTTTTGGAACAACTTTAGATCCATTTTTTATTTAGTGAGTGTTATAAAATTGAAATTGGATATTCTCCTATATATAAGCTTCAATATCACAAACGGGAAAAAATTTTGAAAATTTTAATTTTTGAACATTTATTCATTGAATAGTCCGCCATGTGATTTCAATGGGGAATTGTATTTTCGAGAAAATTGCTCAAATGCTTTCAAATTGCGAATTGCAGTTGGATATATGTTTTATAGTTATTCTTGTACCAAATTTTAATTAAAAAAAAGTATTCTAAAAATAAAAAATTCAATTTTTCGAAAATCTTGAAATATTTCAGTTTTGAGTGTATTTGAATGGAAAATTTCATTTTGAGCAAATGGTTCCAAATTGTGTTTTTTTATTCAAAAACACATTAAAAATCAAACAAATTTCAAAATTTTGGCAAAAAAAACTATTTTTGAATAGCTCTATGAGAAGTTGAAATTTTGAAATGAAAGTGCTCAGAAACTGTTTTGAGGCTTTATTTTACGTAGCATTGCTTCGATTTTGTGTACTAGAATAATATTTCATGAGCAAATTGATGATCAGAAAGAAATCGGAAGATGACTTTTATTATCCTAGGCTACAAATTAAGGTTGAAATTCGAAAATTGAGAATTGGAAAATTGCCTAAGGATTGGCAAGTTTAATGTATATTCAAAGGAATATAAAGTTTTTTTTGGCAATAACCGAATTTTGAGAAGTAAAATTTCATTTTAATAACCACTTGAATGTGGAAATCGATTCGGATGACAATTTCTGTTACCCTAGTTGCAAAATGATTGTAAAATTTTGAAAATTTAGAAGTGTGAAATTTTCCATACGGTTAACATGGGAAAAATTTTAAACGAAAATTTTGAAAGTTCAATTTTTAGGACCAACTTTAGACCCACTTCTTATTTAGTGAGTGTTACAAAATTCGAATAGGAGATTCTCCTATATATGAGCTTCAATATCACAAACCGGAAAAAATTTTGAAAATTTTACTTTTTGAACAATAATTCATTGAACAGTCCGACATGTGTTTTCAATGGGGAAATTTTATTTTTGAAAAATTTGCACATTTTGAACCAACTATAGACCCATTTCTTATTTAGTGAGTGTTATAAAATTGGAACTGGAGATTCTCCTATATATATGCTTCAATATCACAAACCGGAAAAATTATGTTATGAAATTGGAATTGGAGATTCTCCTACATATAAACTTCAATATCACACAACGGAAAAAATTTTGAAAATTTTACTTTTTGAAAAATTATTCATTGAATAGTCCGTCATGTGTTTTCAATGGCGAAATCTTATTTTTTAGAAAATTGCACTTTTTGGAACAACTTTAGACCCACTTTTTATTTAGTGAATGTTATAAAATTGAAATTGGATATTCTCCTATATATAAGCTTCAATATCACAAACGGGAAAAAATTTTGAAAATTTTAATTTTTGAACAATTATTCATTGAATAGTCCGCCATGTGATTTCAATGGGGAATTGTATTTTCGAGAAAATTCCTCAAATGCTTTCAAATTGCGAATTGCAGTTGGATATATGAAATTGGATATTCTCCTATATATAAGCTTCAATATCACAAACGGGAAAAAATTTTGAAAATTTTACTTTTTGAAAAATTATTCATTGAATAGTCCGTCATGTGTTTTCAATGGCGAAATCTTATTTTTGAGAAAATTGCACTTTTTGGAACAACTTTAGACCCACTTCTTATTTAGTGAGTGTTATAAAATTGGAATTGGAGATTCTCCTATATATAAGCTTCAATGCCACACACTGGAAAAAAAATTGAAAATTTTAATTTTTGAACAATTATTCATTGAATAGTCCACCATGTGTTTTCAATGGGGGAATTTTATTTTTTAGAAAATTGCACTTTTTGGAACAACTTTAGATCCACTTTTTATTTAGTGAGTGTTATAAAATTGGAATTGGAGATTCTCCTATATATAAGATTTAATATCACAAACGTTAAAAAATTTTGAAAATTTTCCTTTTTGAAAAATTATTCATTGAATAGTCCTTCATGTGTTTTCAATGGGGAATTGTATTTTCGAGAAAATTGCTCAAATGCTTTCAAATTGCGAATTGCAGTTGGATAAATGTACAAAATTATTCTTGTACAAAATTTTAATTAAAAAAAAGTATTCTAAAAATAAAAAATTCAATATTTCGAAAATCTTGAAATATTTCAGTTTTGAGTGTATTTGAATGGAAAATTTCATTTTTAACAAATGGTTCCAAATTGTGTTTTTTTATTCAAAAACACATTAAAAATCAAACAAATTTCAAAATTTTAGCAAAAAAACTATTTTTGAATAGCTCTATGAGAAGTTGAAATTTTGAAACGAAAGCGCTCAGAAACTGTTTTGAGGCTTTATTTTACGTAGCAATGCTTCGATTTTGTGTACTAAAATAATATTTCATGAGCAAATTGATGATCAGAAAGAAATCGGAAGATGACTTTTATTATCCTAGAATACAAATTAAGGTTAAAATTCGAAAATTGAGAATTGTAAAATTGCCTAAGGATTGGCAAGTTTAATGTATATTCAAAGGGATATAAAGATTTTTTTGGCAATAACCGAATTTTAAGAAGTAAAATTTCATTTTAATAACCACTTAAATGTGGAAATCGATTCGGATGACAATTTCTGTTAACCTAGTTGCAAAATGATTGTAAAATTTTGAAAATTTAGAAGTGTGAAATTTTCCATACTGAAATTTTAAGAAATTTTAAGAATGGGAAAAATTTTAAACGAAAATTTTGAAAGTTCAATTTTTAGGACCAACTTTAGACACACTTCTTATTTAGTGAGTGTTATAAAATTCGAATAGGAGATTCTCCTATATATGAGCTTCAATATCACAAACCGGAAAAATTTTTGAAAATTTTACTTTTTGAACAATAATTCATTGAACAGTCCGTCATGTGTTTTCAATGGCGAAATCTTATTTTTGAGAAAATTGCACTTTTTTAAACAACTTTAGACCCACTTCTTATTTAGTGAGTGTTATAAAATTCAAATTCGAGATTCTCCTATATATGAACTTTAATATCACAAACCGGAAAAATTTTTGAAAATTTAACTTTTTGAACAATAATTCATTGAACAGTCCGCCATGTGTTTTCAATGGGGAAATTTTATTTTTGAGAAATTTGCACATTTTGAACCACCTATAGACCCACTTCTTATTTAGTGAGTGTTATAAAATTGGAATTGGAGATTCTCCTATATATAAGCTTCAATATCACTCACCGGAAAAAATTTTGAAAATTTTACTTTTTGAACAATAATTTATTGAACAGTCCGCCATGTGTTTTCAATTGTAAAATTTTTGCACATTTTGAACCAACTATAGACCCACTTCTTATTTAGTGAGTGTTATAAAATTGGAATTGGAGATTCTCCTACATATAAACTTCAATATCACAAACGGGGAAAAATTTTGAAAATTTTAATTTTTGAACAATTATTCATTGAATAGTCCGCCATGTGATTTCAATGGGGAATTGTATTTTCGAGAAAATTGCTCAAATGCTTTCAAATTGCGAATTGCAGTTGGATATATGAAATTGGATATTCTCCTATATATAAGCTTCAATATCACAAACGGGAAAAAATTTAGAAAATTTTACTTTTTGAAAAATTATTCATTGAATAGTCCGTCATGTGTTTTCAATGGCGAAATCTTATTTTTGAGAAAATTGCACTTTTTGGAACAACTTTAGACCCACTTCTTATTTAGTGAGTGTTATAAAATTCAAATTCGAGATTGTCCTATATATGAGCTTCAATATCACAAACAGGAAAAAATTTTGAAAATTTTACTTTTTGAACAATAATTCATTGAACAGTCCGCCATGTGTTTTCAATGGGGAAATTTTATTTTTTAGAAAATTGCACTTTTTGGAACAACTTTAGACCCACTTTTTATTTAGTGAATGTTATAAAATTGAAATTGGATATTCTCCTATATATAAGCTTCAATATCACAAACGGGGAAAAATTTTGAAAATTTTAATTTTTGAACAATTATTCATTGAATAGTCCGCCATGTGATTTCAATGGGGAATTGTATTTTCGAGAAAATTGCTCAAATGCTTTCAAATTGCGAATTGCAGTTGGATATATGAAATTGGATATTCTCCTATATATAAGCTTCAATATCACAAACGGGAAAAAATTTTGAAAATTTTAATTTTTGAACAATTATTCATTGAATAATCCGTCATGTGTTTTCAATGGGGGAATTTTATTTTTTAGAAAATTTCACTTTTTGGAACAACTTTAGATCCACTTTTTATTTAGTGAGTGTTATAAAATTGGAATTGGAGATTCTTCTATATATAAGCTTTAATATCACACACGGGAAAAAATTTTGAAAATTTTAATTTTTGAACAATTATTCATTGAATAGTCCACCATGTGTTTTCAATGGGGGAATTTTATTTTTTAGAAAATTGCACTTTTTGGAACAACTTTAGACCAACTTTTTATTTAGTGAATGTTATAAAATTGAAATTGGATATTCTCCTATATATAAGCTTCAATATCACAAACGGGAAAAAATTTTGAAAATTTTAATTTTTGAACAATTATTCATTGAATAATCCGTCATGTGTTTTCAATGTCGAAATCTTATTTTTGAGAAAATTGCACTTTTTGGAACAACTTTAGACCCACTTCTTATTTAGTGAGTCTTATAAAATTCAAATTCGAGATTCTCCTATATATGAGCTTCAATATCACAAACCGGAAAAAATTTTGAAAATTTTACTTTTTGAACAATAATTCATTGAACAGTCCGCCATGTGTTTTCAATGGGGAAATTTTATTTTTTAGAAAATTGCACTTTTTGGAACAACTTTAGACCCACTTCTTATTTAGTGAGTGTTATAAAATTGGAATTGGAGACTCTCCTATATATAAGCTTCAATACCACACACTGGAAAAAATTTTGAAAATTTTAATTTTTGAACAATTATTCATTGAATAGTCCACCATGTGTTTTCAATGGGGGAATTTTATTTTTTAGAAAATTGCACTTTTTGGAACAATTTTAGACCCACTTTTTATTTAGTGAGTGTTATAAAATTGAAAATGGAGACTCTCCTATATATAAGCTTCAATATCATAAACGGGAAAAAATTTTGAAAATTTTACTTTCTGAAAAATAATTCATTGAACAGTCCGTCATGTGTTTTCAATGGCGAAATCTTATTTTTGAGAAAATTGCACTTTTTTAAACAACTTTAGACCCACTTTTTATTTAGTGAGTGTTATAAAATTCAAATTCGAGATTCTCCTGTATATGAACTTCAATATCACAAACCGGAAAAATTTTTGAAAATTTTACTTTTTGAACAATAATTTATTGAACAGTCCGCCATGTGTTTTCAATGGGGAAATTTTATTTTTGAGAAATTTGCACATTTTGAACCAACTATAGACCCACTTCTTATTTAGTGAGTGTTTTAGAATTGGAATTGGAGATTCTCCTTTATATAAGCTTCAATATCACACACCGGAAAAAATTTTGAAAACTTTACTTTTTGAACAATAATTCATTGAACAGTCCGCCATGTGTTTTCAATTGGGAAATTTTATTTTTGAGAAAATTGCACATTTTGAACCAACTATAGACCCACTTCTTATTTAGTGAGTGTTATAAAATTGGAATTGGAGATTCTCCTATATATAAGCTTCAATATCACACACCGGAAAAAGTTTTGAAAATTTTACTTTTTGAAAAATTATTCATTGAATAGTCCATCATGTGTTTTCAATGGCGAAATCTTATTTTTGAGAAAATTGCACTTTTTAGAACAACTTTAGACCCACTTTTTATATAGTGACAGTTATAAAATTCAAATTCGAGATTCTCCTATATATGAGCTTCAATATCACAAACCGGAAAAAATTTTGAAAATTTTACTTTTTGAACAATAATTCATTGAACAGTCCGCCATGTGTTTTCAATGGGGAAATTTTATTTTTTAGAAAATTGCACTTTTTGGAACAACTTTAGATCCATTTTTTATTTAGTGAGTGTTATAAAATTGAAATTGGATATTCTCCTATATATAAGCTTCAATATCACAAACGGGAAAAAATTTTGAAAATTTTAATTTTTGAACATTTATTCATTGAATAGTCCGCCATGTGATTTCAATGGGGAATTGTATTTTCGAGAAAATTGCTCAAATGCTTTCAAATTGCGAATTGCAGTTGGATATATGTTTTATAGTTATTCTTGTACCAAATTTTAATTAAAAAAAAGTATTCTAAAAATAAAAAATTCAATTTTTCGAAAATCTTGAAATATTTCAGTTTTGAGTGTATTTGAATGGAAAATTTCATTTTGAGCAAATGGTTCCAAATTGTGTTTTTTTATTCAAAAACACATTAAAAATCAAACAAATTTCAAAATTTTGGCAAAAAAAACTATTTTTGAATAGCTCTATGAGAAGTTGAAATTTTGAAATGAAAGTGCTCAGAAACTGTTTTGAGGCTTTATTTTACGTAGCATTGCTTCGATTTTGTGTACTAGAATAATATTTCATGAGCAAATTGATGATCAGAAAGAAATCGGAAGATGACTTTTATTATCCTAGGCTACAAATTAAGGTTGAAATTCGAAAATTGAGAATTGGAAAATTGCCTAAGGATTGGCAAGTTTAATGTATATTCAAAGGAATATAAAGTTTTTTTTGGCAATAACCGAATTTTGAGAAGTAAAATTTCATTTTAATAACCACTTGAATGTGGAAATCGATTCGGATGACAATTTCTGTTACCCTAGTTGCAAAATGATTGTAAAATTTTGAAAATTTAGAAGTGTGAAATTTTCCATACGGTTAACATGGGAAAAATTTTAAACGAAAATTTTGAAAGTTCAATTTTTAGGACCAACTTTAGACCCACTTCTTATTTAGTGAGTGTTACAAAATTCGAATAGGAGATTCTCCTATATATGAGCTTCAATATCACAAACCGGAAAAAATTTTGAAAATTTTACTTTTTGAACAATAATTCATTGAACAGTCCGACATGTGTTTTCAATGGGGAAATTTTATTTTTGAAAAATTTGCACATTTTGAACCAACTATAGACCCATTTCTTATTTAGTGAGTGTTATAAAATTGGAACTGGAGATTCTCCTATATATATGCTTCAATATCACACACCGGAAAAAAATTTGAAAATTTTACTTTTTGAACAATAATTCATTGAACAGTCCGCCATGTGTTTTCAATGGCGAAATCTTATTTTTGAGAAAATTGCACTTTTTTAAACAACTTTAGACCCACTTCTTATTTAGTGAGTGTTATAAAATTCAAATTCGAGATTCTCCTATATATGAGCTTTAATATCACCAACCGGAAAAATTTTTGAAAATTTAACTTTTTGAACAATAATTCATTGAACAGTCCGCCATGTGTTTTCAATGGGGAAATTTTATTTTTGAGAAATTTGCACATTTTGAACCACCTATAGACCCACTTCTTATTTAGTGAGTGTTATAAAATTGGAATTGGAGATTCTCCTATATATAAGCTTCAATATCACTCACCGGAAAAAAATTTGAAAATTTTACTTTTTGAACAATAATTTATTGAACAGTCCGCCATGTGTTTTCAATTGTAAAATTTTATTTTTGAGAAAATTGCACATTTTGAACCAACTATAGACCCACTTCTTATTTAGTGAGTGTTATAAAATTGGAATTGGAGATTCTCCTACATATAAACTTCAATATCACACAACGGAAAAAATTTTGAAAATTTTACTTTTTGAAAAATTATTCATTGAATAGTCCGTCATGTGTTTTCAATGGCGAAATCTTATTTTTTAGAAAATTGCACTTTTTGGAACAACTTTAGACCCACTTTTTATTTAGTGAATGTTATAAAATTGAAATTGGATATTCTCCTATATATAAGCTTCAATATCACAAACGGGAAAAAATTTTGAAAATTTTAATTTTTGAACAATTATTCATTGAATAGTCCGCCATGTGATTTCAATGGGGAATTGTATTTTCGAGAAAATTCCTCAAATGCTTTCAAATTGCGAATTGCAGTTGGATATATGAAATTGGATATTCTCCTATATATAAGCTTCAATATCACAAACGGGAAAAAATTTTGAAAATTTTACTTTTTGAAAAATTATTCATTGAATAGTCCGTCATGTGTTTTCAATGGCGAAATCTTATTTTTGAGAAAATTGCACTTTTTGGAACAACTTTAGACCCACTTCTTATTTAGTGAGTGTTATAAAATTGGAATTGGAGATTCTCCTATATATAAGCTTCAATGCCACACACTGGAAAAAAAATTGAAAATTTTAATTTTTGAACAATTATTCATTGAATAGTCCACCATGTGTTTTCAATGGGGGAATTTTATTTTTTAGAAAATTGCACTTTTTGGAACAACTTTAAATCCACTTTTTATTTAGTGAGTGTTATAAAATTGGAATTGGAGATTCTCCTATATATAAGATTTAATATCACAAACGTTAAAAAATTTTGAAAATTTTCCTTTTTGAAAAATTATTCATTGAATAGTCCTTCATGTGTTTTCAATGGGGAATTGTATTTTCGAGAAAATTGCTCAAATGCTTTCAAAATGCGAATTGCAGTTGGATAAATGTTTATAGTTATTCTTGTACAAAATTTTAATTAAAAAAAAGTATTCTAAAAATAAAAAATTCTATATTTCGAAAATCTTGAAATATTTCAGTTTTGAGTGTATTTGAATGGAAAATTTCATTTTTAACAAATGGTTCCAAATTGTGTTTTTTTATTCAAAAACACATTAAAAATCAAACAAATTTCAAAATTTTAGCAAAAAAACTATTTTTGAATAGCTCTATGAGAAGTTGAAATTTTGAAACGAAAGCGCTCAGAAACTGTTTTGAGGCTTTATTTTACGTAGCAATGCTTCGATTTTGTGTACTAAAATAATATTTCATGAGCAAATTGATGATCAGAAAGAAATCGGAAGATGACTTTTATTATCCTAGAATACAAATTAAGGTTAAAATTCGAAAATTGAGAATTGTAAAATTGCCTAAGGATTGGCAAGTTTAATGTATATTCAAAGGGATATAAAGATTTTTTTGGCAATAACCGAATTTTAAGAAGTAAAATTTCATTTTAATAACCACTTAAATGTGGAAATCGATTCGGATGACAATTTCTGTTAACCTAGTTGCAAAATGATTGTAAAATTTTGAAAATTTAGAAGTGTGAAATTTTCCATACTGAAATTTTAAGAAATTTTAAGAATGGGAAAAATTTTAAACGAAAATTTTGAAAGTTCAATTTTTAGGACCAACTTTAGACACACTTCTTATTTAGTGAGTGTTATAAAATTCGAATAGGAGATTCTCCTATATATGAGCTTCAATATCACAAACCGGAAAAATTTTTGAAAATTTTACTTTTTGAACAATAATTCATTGAACAGTCCGTCATGTGTTTTCAATGGCGAAATCTTATTTTTGAGAAAATTGCACTTTTTTAAACAACTTTAGACCCACTTCTTATTTAGTGAGTGTTATAAAATTCAAATTCGAGATTCTCCTATATATGAACTTTAATATCACAAACCGGAAAAATTTTTGAAAATTTAACTTTTTGAACAATAATTCATTGAACAGTCCGCCATGTGTTTTCAATGGGGAAATTTTATTTTTGAGAAATTTGCACATTTTGAACCACCTATAGACCCACTTCTTATTTAGTGAGTGTTATAAAATTGGAATTGGAGATTCTCCTATATATAAGCTTCAATATCACTCACCGGAAAAAATTTTGAAAATTTTACTTTTTGAACAATAATTTATTGAACAGTCCGCCATGTGTTTTCAATTGTAAAATTTTATTTTTGAGAAAATTGCACATTTTGAACCAACTATAGACCCACTTCTTATTTAGTGAGTGTTATAAAATTGGAATTGGAGATTCTCCTACATATAAACTTCAATATCACACAACGGAAAAAATTTTGAAAATTTTACTTTTTGAAAAATTATTCATTGAATAGTCCGTCATGTGTTTTCAATGGCGAAATCTTATTTTTTAGAAAATTGCACTTTTTGGAACAACTTTAGACCCACTTTTTATTTAGTGAATGTTATAAAATTGAAATTGGATATTCTCCTATATATAAGCTTCAATATCACAAACGGGAAAAAATTTTGAAAATTTTAATTTTTGAACAATTATTCATTGAATAGTCCGCCATGTGATTTCAATGGGGAATTGTATTTTCGAGAAAATTGCTCAAATGCTTTCAAATTGCGAATTGCAGTTGGATATATGAAATTGGATATTCTCCTATATATAAGCTTCAATATCACAAACGGGAAAAAATTTTGAAAATTTTACTTTTTGAAAAATTATTCATTGAATAGTCCGTCATGTGTTTTCAATGGCGAAATCTTATTTTTGAGAAAATTGCACTTTTTTAAACAACTTTAGACCCACTTCTTATTTAGTGAGTGTTATAAAATTCAAATTCGATATTCTGCTATATATGAGCTTCAATATCACAAACCGGAAAAAATTTTGAAAATTTTACTTTTTGAACAATAATTCATTGAACAATCCGCCATGTGTTTTCAATGGGGAAATTTTATTTTTGAGAAATTTGCACATTTTGAACCAACTATAGACCCACTTCTTATTTAGTGAGTGTTTTAGAATTGGAATTGGAGATTCTCCTATATATAAGCTTCAATATCACACACCGGAAAAAATTTTGAAAATTTTACTTTTTGAATAATAATTCATTGAAAGTCCGCCATGTGTTTTCAATGGCGAAATCTTATTTTTGAGAAAATTGCACTTTTTGGAACAACTTTAGACCCACTTCTTATTTAGTGAGTGTTATAAAATTCAAATTCGAGATTCTCCTATATATGAACTTCAATATCACACACCGGAAAAAATTTTGAAAATTTTACTTTTTGAACAATAATTCATTGAACAGTCCGCCATGTGTTTTCAATGGGGAAATTTTATTTTTTAGAAAATTGCTTTTTTTGGAACAACTTTAGACCCACTTTTTATTTAGTGAATGTTATAAAATTGAAATTGGATATTCTCCTATATATAAGCTTCAATATCACAAACGGGGAAAAATTTTGAAAATTTTAATTTTTGAACAATTATTCATTGAATAGTCCGCCATGTGATTTCAATGGGGAATTGTATTTTCGAGAAAATTGCTCAAATGCTTTCAAATTGCGAATTGCAGTTGGATATATGAAATTGGATATTCTCCTATATATAAGCTTCAATATCACAAACGGGAAAAAATTTAGAAAATTTTACTTTTTGAAAAATTATTCATTGAATAGTCCGTCATGTGTTTTCAATGGCGATATCTTATTTTTGAGAAAATTGCACTTTTTGGAACAACTTTAGACCCACTTCTTATTTAGTGAGTGTTATAAAATTCAAATTCGAGATTCTCCTATATATGAGCTTCAATATCACAAACAGGAAAAAATTTTGAAAATTTTACTTTTTGAACAATAATTCATTGAACAGTCCGCCATGTGTTTTCAATGGGGAAATTTTATTTTTTAGAAAATTGCACTTTTTGGAACAACTTTAGACCCACTTTTTATTTAGTGAATGTTATAAAATTGAAATTGGATATTCTCCTATATATAAGCTTCAATATCACAAACGGGGAAAAATTTTGAAAATTTTAATTTTTGAACAATTATTCATTGAATAGTCCGCCATGTGATTTCAATGGGGAATTGTATTTTCGAGAAAATTGCTCAAATGCTTTCAAATTGCGAATTGCAGTTGGATATATGAAATTGGATATTCTCCTATATATAAGCTTCAATATCACAAACGGGAAAAAATTTTGAAAATTTTAATTTTTGAACAATTATTCATTGAATAATCTGTCATGTGTTTTCAATGGGGGAATTTTATTTTTTAGAAAATTTCACTTTTTGGAACAACTTTAGATCCACTTTTTATTTAGTGAGTGTTATAAAATTGGAATTGGAGATTCTTCTATATATAAGCTTTAATATCACACACGGGAAAAAATTTTGAAAATTTTAATTTTTGAACAATTATTCATTGAATAGTCCACCATGTGTTTTCAATGGGGGAATTTTATTTTTTAGAAAATTGCACTTTTTGGAACAACTTTAGACCCACTTTTTATTTAGTGAATGTTATAAAATTGAAATTGGATATTCTCCTATATATAAGCTTCAATATCACAAACGGGAAAAAATTTTGAAAATTTTAATTTTTGAACAATTATTCATTGAATAATCCGTCATGTGTTTTCAATGGCGAAATCTTATTTTTTAAAAAAAAATTGCACTTTTTGGAACAACTTTAGACCCACTTCTTATTTAGTGAGTCTTATAAAATTCAAATTCGAGATTCTCCTATATATGAGCTTCAATATCACAAACCGGAAAAAATTTTGAAAATTTTACTTTTTGAACAATAATTCATTGAACAGTCCGCCATGTGTTTTCAATGGGGAAATTTTATTTTTTAGAAAATTGCACTTTTTGGAACAACTTTAGACCCACTTCTTATTTAGTGAGTGTTATAATATTGGAATTGGAGACTCTCCTATATATAAGCTTCAATACCACACACTGGAAAAAATTTTGAAAATTTTAATTTTTGAACAATTATTCATTGAATAGTCCACCATGTGTTTTCAATGGGGGAATTTTATTTTTTAGAAAATTGCACTTTTTGGAACAATTTTAGACCCACTTTTTATTTAGTGAGTGTTATAAAATTGAAAATGGAGACTCTCCTACATATAAGCTTCAATATCATAAACGGGAAAAAATTTTGAAAATTTTACTTTCTGAAAAATAATTCATTGAACAGTCCGTCATGTGTTTTCAATGGCGAAATCTTATTTTTGAGAAAATTGCACTTTTTTAAACAACTTTAGACCCACTTTTTATTTAGTGAATGTTATAAAATTCAAATTCGAGATTCTCCTGTATATGAACTTCAATATCACAAACCGGAAAAATTTTTGAAAATTTTACTTTTTGAACAATAATTTATTGAACAGTCCGCCATGTGTTTTCAATGGGGAAATTTTATTTTTGAGAAATTTGCACATTTTGAACCAACTATAGACCCACTTCTTATTTAGTGAGTGTTTTAGAATTGGAATTGGAGATTCTCCTTTATATAAGCTTCAATATCACACACCGGAAAAAATTTTGAAAATTTTACTTTTTGAACAATAATTCATTGAACAGTCCGCCATGTGTTTTCAATTGGGAAATTTTATTTTTGAGAAAATTGCACATTTTGAACCAACTATAGACCCACTTCTTATTTAGTGAGTGTTATAAAATTGGAATTGGAGATTCTCCTATATATAAGCTTCAATATCACACACCGGAAAAAGTTTTGAAAATTTTACTTTTTGAAAAATTATTCATTGAATAGTCCATCATGTGTTTTCAATGGCGAAATCTTATTTTTGAGAAAATTGCACTTTTTAGAACAACTTTAGACCCACTTTTTATATAGTGACAGTTATAAAATTCAAATTCGAGATTCTCCTATATATGAGCTTCAATATCACAAACCGGAAAAAATTTTACTTTTTGAACAATAATTCATTGAACAGTCCGCCATGTGTTTTCAATGGGGAAATTTTATTTTTTAGAAAATTGCACTTTTTGGAACAACTTTAGATCCATTTTTTATTTAGTGAGTGTTATAAAATTGAAATTGGATATTCTCCTATATATAAGCTTCAATATCACAAACGGGAAAAAATTTTGAAAATTTTAATTTTTGAACATTTATTCATTGAATAGTCCGCCATGTGATTTCAATGGGGAATTGTATTTTCGAGAAAATTGCTCAAATGCTTTCAAATTGCGAATTGCAGTTGGATATATGTTTTATAGTTATTCTTGTACCAAATTTTAATTAAAAAAAAGTATTCTAAAAATAAAAAATTCAATTTTTCGAAAATCTTGAAATATTTCAGTTTTGAGTGTATTTGAATGGAAAATTTCATTTTGAGCAAATGGTTCCAAATTGTGTTTTTTTATTCAAAAACACATTAAAAATCAAACAAATTTCAAAATTTTGGCAAAAAAAACTATTTTTGAATAGCTCTATGAGAAGTTGAAATTTTGAAATGAAAGTGCTCAGAAACTGTTTTGAGGCTTTATTTTACGTAGCATTGCTTCGATTTTGTGTACTAGAATAATATTTCATGAGCAAATTGATGATCAGAAAGAAATCGGAAGATGACTTTTATTATCCTAGGCTACAAATTAAGGTTGAAATTCGAAAATTGAGAATTGGAAAATTGCCTAAGGATTGGCAAGTTTAATGTATATTCAAAGGAATATAAAGATTTTTTTGGCAATAACCGAATTTTGAGAAGTAAAATTTCATTTTAATAACCACTTGAATGTGGAAATCGATTCGGATGACAATTTCTGTTACCCTAGTTGCAAAATGATTGTAAAATTTTGAAAATTTAGAAGTGTGAAATTTTCCATACGGTTAACATGGGAAAAATTTTAAACGAAAATTTTGAAAGTTCAATTTTTAGGACCAACTTTAGACCCACTTCTTATTTAGTGAGTGTTACAAAATTCGAATAGGAGATTCTCCTATATATGAGCTTCAATATCACAAACCGGAAAAAATTTTGAAAATTTTACTTTTTGAAAAATAATTCATTGAACAGTCCGTCATGTGTTTTCAATGGCGAAATCTTATTTTTGAGAAAATTGCACTTTTTTAAACAACTTTAGACCCACTTCTTATTTAGTGAGTGTTATAAAATTCAAATTCGAGATTCTCCTATATATGAGCTTTAATATCACAAACCGGAAAAATTTTTGAAAATTTAACTTTTTGAACAATAATTCATTGAACAGTCCGCCATGTTTTTTCAATGGGGAAATTTTATTTTTGAGAAATTTGCACATTTTGAACCACCTATAGACCCACTTCTTATTTAGTGAGTGTTATAAAATTGGAATTGGAGATTCTCCTATATATAAACTTCAATATCACACAACGGAAAAAATTTTGAAAATTTTACTTTTTGAAAAATTATTCATTGAATAGTCCGTCATGTGTTTTCAATGGCGAAATCTTATTTTTGAGAAAATTGCACTTTTTGGAACAACTTTAGACCCACTTCTTATTTAGTGAGTGTTATAAAATTCAAATTCGAGATTCTCCTATATATGAGCTTCAATATCACAAACCGGAAAAAATTTTGAAAATTTAACTTTTTGAACAATAATTCATTGAACAGTCCGCCATGTGTTTTCAATGGGGAAATTTTATTTTTTAGAAAATTGCACTTTTTGGAACAACTTTAGACCCACTTCTTATTTAGTGAGTGTTATAAAATTGGAATTGGATATTCTCCTATATATAAGCTTCAATACCACACACTGGAAAAAATTTTGAAAATTTTAATTTTTGAACAATTATTCATTGAATAGTCCACCATGTGTTTTCAATGGGGGAATTTTATTTTTTAGAAAATTGCACTTTTTGGAACAATTTTAGACCCACTTTTTATTTAGTGAGTGTTATAAAATTGAAAATGGAGACTCTCCTATATATAAGCTTCAATATCATAAACGGGACAAAATTTTTAAAATTTTACTTTTTGAAAAATAATTCATTGAATAGTCCGTCATGTGTTTTCAATGGCGAAATCTTATTTTTGAGAAAATTGCACTTTTTTAAACAACTTTAGACCCACTTCTTATTTAGTGAGTGTTATAAAATTCAAATTCGAGATTCTCCTATATATGAACTTCAATATCACAAACCGGAAAAATTTTTGAAAATTTTACTTTTTGAACAATAATTTATTGAACAGTCCGCCATGTGTTTTCAATGGGGAAATTTTATTTTTGAGAAATTTGCACATTTTGAACCAACTATAGACCCACTTCTTATTTAGTGAGTGTTTTAGAATTGGAATTGGAGATTCTCCTTTATATAAGCTTCAATATCACACACCGGAAAAAATTTTGAAAATTTTACTTTTTGAACAATAATTCATTGAACAGTCCGCCATGTGTTTTCAATTGGGAAATTTTATTTTTGAGAAAATTGCACATTTTGAACCAACTATAGACCCACTTCTTATTTAGTGAGTGTTATAAAATTGGAATTGGAGATTCTCCTATATATAAGCTTCAATATCACACACCGGAAAAAGTTTTGAAAATTTTACTTTTTGAAAAATTATTCATTGAATAGTCCATCATGTGTTTTCAATGGCGAAATCTTATTTTTGAGAAAATTGCACTTTTTAGAACAACTTTAGACCCACTTTTTATATAGTGACAGTTATAAAATTCAAATTCGAGATTCTCCTATATATGAGCTTCAATATCACAAACCGGAAAAAATTTTGAAAATTTTACTTTTTGAACAATAATTCATTGAACAGTCCGCCATGTGTTTTCAATGGGGAAATTTTATTTTTTAGAAAATTGCACTTTTTGGAACAACTTTAGATCCATTTTTTATTTAGTGAGTGTTATAAAATTGAAATTGGATATTCTCCTATATATAAGCTTCAATATCACAAACGGGAAAAAATTTTGAAAATTTTAATTTTTGAACATTTATTCATTGAATAGTCCGCCATGTGATTTCAATGGGGAATTGTATTTTCGAGAAAATTGCTCAAATGCTTTCAAATTGCGAATTGCAGTTGGATATATGTTTTATAGTTATTCTTGTACCAAATTTTAATTAAAAAAAAGTATTCTAAAAATAAAAAATTCAATTTTTCGAAAATCTTGAAATATTTCAGTTTTGAGTGTATTTGAATGGAAAATTTCATTTTGAGCAAATGGTTCCAAATTGTGTTTTTTTATTCAAAAACACATTAAAAATCAAACAAATTTCAAAATTTTGGCAAAAAAAACTATTTTTGAATAGCTCTATGAGAAGTTGAAATTTTGAAATGAAAGTGCTCAGAAACTGTTTTGAGGCTTTATTTTACGTAGCATTGCTTCGATTTTGTGTACTAGAATAATATTTCATGAGCAAATTGATGATCAGAAAGAAATCGGAAGATGACTTTTATTATCCTAGGCTACAAATTAAGGTTGAAATTCGAAAATTGAGAATTGGAAAATTGCCTAAGGATTGGCAAGTTTAATGTATATTCAAAGGAATATAAAGATTTTTTTGGCAATAACCGAATTTTGAGAAGTAAAATTTCATTTTAATAACCACTTGAATGTGGAAATCGATTCGGATGACAATTTCTGTTACCCTAGTTGCAAAATGATTGTAAAATTTTGAAAATTTAGAAGTGTGAAATTTTCCATACGGTTAACATGGGAAAAATTTTAAACGAAAATTTTGAAAGTTCAATTTTTAGGACCAACTTTAGACCCACTTCTTATTTAGTGAGTGTTACAAAATTCGAATAGGAGATTCTCCTATATATGAGCTTCAATATCACAAACCGGAAAAAATTTTGAAAATTTTACTTTTTGAAAAATAATTCATTGAACAGTCCGTCATGTGTTTTCAATGGCGAAATCTTATTTTTGAGAAAATTGCACTTTTTTAAACAACTTTAGACCCACTTCTTATTTAGTGAGTGTTATAAAATTCAAATTCGAGATTCTCCTATATATGAGCTTTAATATCACAAACCGGAAAAATTTTTGAAAATTTAACTTTTTGAACAATAATTCATTGAACAGTCCGCCATGTTTTTTCAATGGGGAAATTTTATTTTTGAGAAATTTGCACATTTTGAACCACCTATAGACCCACTTCTTATTTAGTGAGTGTTATAAAATTGGAATTGGAGATTCTCCTATATATAAACTTCAATATCACACAACGGAAAAAATTTTGAAAATTTTACTTTTTGAAAAATTATTCATTGAATAGTCCACCATGTGTTTTCAATGGGGGAATTTTATTTTTTAGAAAATTGCACTTTTTGGAACAATTTTAGACCCACTTTTTATTTAGTGAGTGTTATAAAATTGAAAATGGAGACTCTCCTATATATAAGCTTCAATATCATAAACGGGACAAAATTTTTAAAATTTTACTTTTTGAAAAATAATTCATTGAATAGTCCGTCATGTGTTTTCAATGGCGAAATCTTATTTTTGAGAAAATTGCACTTTTTTAAACAACTTTAGACCCACTTCTTATTTAGTGAGTGTTATAAAATTCAAATTCGAGATTCTCCTATATATGAACTTCAATATCACAAACCGGAAAAAATTTTGAAAATTTTACTTTTTGAACAATAATTCATTGAACAGTCCGCCATGTGTTTTCAATGGGGAAATTTTAATTTTGAGAAATTTGCACATTTTGAACTAACTATAGACCCACTTCTTATTTAGTGAGTGTTTTAGAATTGGAATTGGAGATTCTCCTATATATAAGCTTCAATATCACACACCGGAAAAAAATTTGAAAATTTTACTTTTTGAACAATAATTCATTGAACAGTCCGCCATGTGTTTTCAATTGTGAAATTTTATTTTTGAGAAAATTGCACATTTTGAACCAACTATAGACCCACTTCTTATTTAGTGAGTGTTATAAAATTGGAATTGGAGATTCTCCTATATATAAGCTTCAATATCACACACCGGAAAAAGTTTTGAAAATTTTACTTTTTGAAAAATTATTCATTGAATAGTCCATCAGGTGTTTTCAATGGCGAAATCTTATTTTTGAGAAAATTGCACTTTTTGGAACAACTTTAGACCCACTTTTATATAGTGACAGTTATAAAATTCAAATTCGAGATTCTCCTATATATGAGCTTCAATATCCCAAACCGGAAAAAGTTTTGAAAATTTTACTTTTTGAAAAATTATTCATTGAATAGTCCATCATTTGTTTTCAATGGCGAAATCTTATTTTTGAGAAAATTGCACTTTTTGGAACAACTTTAGACCCACTTTTTATATAGTGACAATTATAAAATTCAAATTCGAGATTCTCCTATATATGAGCTTCAATATCACAAACCGGAAAAAATTTTGAAAATTTTACTTTTTGAACAATAATTCATTGAACAGTCCGCCATGTGTTTTCAATTGGGAAATTTTATTTTTTAGAAAATTGCACTTTTTGGAACAACTTTAGATCCATTTTTTATTTAGTGAGTGTTATAAAATTGAAATTGGATATTCTCCTATATATAAGCTTCAATATCACAAACGGGAAAAAATTTTGAAAATTTTAATTTTTGAACATTTATTCATTGAATAGTCCGCCATGTGATTTCAATGGGGAATTGTATTTTCGAGAAAATTGCTCAAATGCTTTCAAATTGCGAATTGCAGTTGGATATATGTTTTATAGTTATTCTTGTACCAAATTTTAATTAAAAAAAAGTATTCTAAAAATAAAAAATTCAATTTTTCGAAAATCTTGAAATATTTCAGTTTTGAGTGTATTTGAATGGAAAATTTCATTTTGAGCAAATGGTTCCAAATTGTGTTTTTTTATTCAAAAACACATTAAAAATCAAACAAATTTCAAAATTTTGGCAAAAAAAACTATTTTTGAATAGCTCTATGAGAAGTTGAAATTTTGAAATGAAAGTGCTCAGAAACTGTTTTGAGGCTTTATTTTACGTAGCATTGCTTCGATTTTGTGTACTAGAATAATATTTCATGAGCAAATTGATGATCAGAAAGAAATCGGAAGATGACTTTTATTATCCTAGGCTACAAATTAAGGTTGAAATTCGAAAATTGAGAATTGGAAAATTGCCTAAGGATTGGCAAGTTTAATGTATATTCAAAGGAATATAAAGATTTTTTTGGCAATAACCGAATTTTGAGAAGTAAAATTTCATTTTAATAACCACTTGAATGTGGAAATCGATTCGGATGACAATTTCTGTTACCCTAGTTGCAAAATGATTGTAAAATTTTGAAAATTTAGAAGTGTGAAATTTTCCATACGGTTAACATGGGAAAAATTTTAAACGAAAATTTTGAAAGTTCAATTTTTAGGACCAACTTTAGACCCACTTCTTATTTAGTGAGTGTTACAAAATTCGAATAGGAGATTCTCCTATATATGAGCTTAAATATCACAAACCGGAAAAAATTTTGAAAATTTTACTTTTTGAACAATAATTCATTGAACAGTCCGACATGTGTTTTCAATGGGGAAATTTTATTTTTGAAAAATTTGCACATTTTGAACCAACTATAGACCCATTTCTTATTTAGTGAGTGTTATAAAATTGGAACTGGAGATTCTCCTATATATATGCTTCAATATCACACACCGGAAAAAAATTTGAAAATTTTACTTTTTGAACAATAATTCATTGAACAGTCCGCCATGTGTTTTCAATGGCGAAATCTTATTTTTGAGAAAATTGCACTTTTTTAAACAACTTTAGACCCACTTCTTATTTAGTGAGTGTTATAAAATTCAAATTCGAGATTCTCCTATATATGAGCTTTAATATCACAAACCGGAAAAAATTTTGAAAATTTAACTTTTTGAACAATAATTCATTGAACAGTCCGCCATGTGTTTTCAATGGGGAAATTTTATTTTTGAGAAATTTGCACATTTTGAACCACCTATAGACCCACTTCTTATTTAGTGAGTGTTATAAAATTGGAATTGGAGATTCTCCTATATATAAGCTTCAATATCACTCACCGGAAAAAATTTTGAAAATTTTACTTTTTGAACAATAATTTATTGAACAGTCCGCCATGTGTTTTCAATTGTAAAATTTTATTTTTGAGAAAATTGCACATTTTGAACCAACTATAGACCCACTTCTTATTTAGTGAGTGTTATAAAATTGGAATTGGAGATTCTCCTACATATAAACTTCAATATCACACAACGGAAAAAATTTTGAAAATTTTACTTTTTGAAAAATTATTCATTGAATAGTCCGTCATGTGTTTTCAATGGCGAAATCTTATTTTTTAGAAAATTGCACTTTTTGGAACAACTTTAGACCCACTTTTTATTTAGTGAATGTTATAAAATTGAAATTGGATATTCTCCTATATATAAGCTTCAATATCACAAACGGGAAAAAATTTTGAAAATTTTAATTTTTGAACAATTATTCATTGAATAGTCCGCCATGTGATTTCAATGGGGAATTGTATTTTCGAGAAAATTCCTCAAATGCTTTCAAATTGCGAATTGCAGTTGGATATATGAAATTGGATATTCTCCTATATATAAGCTTCAATATCACAAACGGGAAAAAATTTTGAAAATTTTACTTTTTGAAAAATTATTCATTGAATAGTCCGTCATGTGTTTTCAATGGCGAAATCTTATTTTTGAGAAAATTGCACTTTTTGGAACAACTTTAGACCCACTTCTTATTTAGTGAGTGTTATAAAATTGGAATTGGAGATTCTCCTATATATAAGCTTCAATGCCACACACTGGAAAAAAAATTGAAAATTTTAATTTTTGAACAATTATTCATTGAATAGTCCACCATGTGTTTTCAATGGGGGAATTTTATTTTTTAGAAAATTGCACTTTTTGGAACAACTTTAGATCCACTTTTTATTTAGTGAGTGTTATAAAATTGGAATTGGAGATTCTCCTATATATAAGATTTAATATCACAAACGTTAAAAAATTTTGAAAATTTTCCTTTTTGAAAAATTATTCATTGAATAGTCCTTCATGTGTTTTCAATGGGGAATTGTATTTTCGAGAAAATTGCTCAAATGCTTTCAAATTGCGAATTGCAGTTGGATAAATGTTTATAGTTATTCTTGTACAAAATTTTAATTAAAAAAAAGTATTCTAAAAATAAAAAATTCAATATTTCGAAAATCTTGAAATATTTCAGTTTTGAGTGTATTTGAATGGAAAATTTCATTTTTAACAAATGGTTCCAAATTGTGTTTTTTTATTCAAAAACACATTAAAAATCAAACAAATTTCAAAATTTTAGCAAAAAAACTATTTTTGAATAGCTCTATGAGAAGTTGAAATTTTGAAACGAAAGCGCTCAGAAACTGTTTTGAGGCTTTATTTTACGTAGCAATGCTTCGATTTTGTGTACTAAAATAATATTTCATGAGCAAATTGATGATCAGAAAGAAATCGGAAGATGACTTTTATTATCCTAGAATACAAATTAAGGTTAAAATTCGAAAATTGAGAATTGTAAAATTGCCTAAGGATTGGCAAGTTTAATGTATATTCAAAGGGATATAAAGATTTTTTTGGCAATAACCGAATTTTAAGAAGTTAAATTTCATTTTAATAACCACTTAAATGTGGAAATCGATTCGGATGACAATTTCTGTTAACCTAGTTGCAAAATGATTGTAAAATTTTGAAAATTTAGAAGTGTGAAATTTTCCATACTGAAATTTTAAGAAATTTTAAGAATGGGAAAAATTTTAAACGAAAATTTTGAAAGTTCAATTTTTAGGACCAACTTTAGACACACTTCTTATTTAGTGAGTGTTATAAAATTCGAATAGGAGATTCTCCTATATATGAGCTTCAATATCACAAACCGGAAAAATTTTTGAAAATTTTACTTTTTGAACAATAATTCATTGAACAGTCCGCCATGTGTTTTCAATGGCGAAATCTTATATTTGAGAAAATTGCACTTTTTTAAACAACTTTAGACCCACTTCTTATTTAGTGAGTGTTATAAAATTCAAATTCGATATTCTGCTATATATGAGCTTCAATATCACAAACCGGAAAAAATTTTGAAAATTTTACTTTTTGAACAATAATTCATTGAACAATCCGCCATGTGTTTTCAATGGGGAAATTTTATTTTTGAGAAATTTGCACATTTTGAACCAACTATAGACCCACTTCTTATTTAGTGAGTGTTATAGAATTGGAATTGGAGATTCTCCTATATATAAGCTTCAATATCACAAACGGGAAAAAATTTTGAAAATTTTAATTTTTGAACAATTATTCATTGAATAATCCGTCATGTGTTTTCAATGGGGGAATTTTATTTTTTAGAAAATTTCACTTTTTGGAACAACTTTAGATCCACTTTTTATTTAGTGAGTGTTATAAAATTGGAATTGGAGATTCTTCTATATATAAGCTTTAATATCACACACGGGAAAAAATTTTGAAAATTTTAATTTTTGAACAATTATTCATTGAATAGTCCACCATGTGTTTTCAATGGAGGAATTTTATTTTTTAGAAAATTGCACTTTTTGGAACAACTTTAGACCCACTTTTTATTTAGTTAATGTTATAAAATTGAAATTGGATATTCTCCTATATATAAGCTTCAATATCACAAACGGGAAAAAATTTTGAAAATTTTAATTTTTGAACAATTATTCATTGAATAATCCGTCATGTGTTTTCAATGGCGAAATCTTATTTTTGAGAAAATTGCACTTTTTGGAACAACTTTAGACCCACTTCTTATTTAGTGAGTCTTATAAAATTCAAATTCGAGATTCTCCTATATATGAGCTTCAATATCACAAACCGGAAAAAATTTTGAAAATTTTACTTTTTGAACAATAATTCATTGAACAGTCCGCCATGTGTTTTCAATGGGGAAATTTTATTTTTTAGAAAATTGCACTTTTTGGAACAACTTTAGACCCACTTTTTATTTAGTGAATGTTATAAAATTGAAATTGGATATTCTCCTATATATAAGCTTCAATATCACAAACGGGAAAAAATTTTGAAAATTTTAATTTTTGAACAATTATTCATTGAATAATCCGTCATGTGTTTTCAATGGGGGAATTTTATTTTTTAGAAAATTTCACTTTTTGGAACAACTTTAGATCCACTTTTTATTTAGTGAGTGTTATAAAATTGGAATTGGAGATTCTTCTATATATAAGCTTTAATATCACACACGGGAAAAAATTTTGAAAATTTTAATTTTTGAACAATTATTCATTGAATAGTCCACCATGTGTTTTCAATGGGGGAATTTTATTTTTTAGAAAATTGCACTTTTTGGAACAACTTTAGACCCACTTTTTATTTAGTGAATGTTATAAAATTGAAATTGGATATTCTCCTATATATAAGCTTCAATATCACAAACGGTAAAAAATTTTGAAAATTTTAATTTTTGAACAATTATTCATTGAATAATCCGTCATGTGTTTTCAATGGCGAAATCTTATTTTTGAGAAAATTGCACTTTTTGGAACAACTTTAGACCCACTTCTTATTTAGTGAGTCTTATAAAATTCAAATTCGAGATTCTCCTATATATGAGCTTCAATATCACAAACCGGAAAAAATTTTGAAAATTTTACTTTTTGAACAATAATTCATTGAACAGTCCGCCATGTGTTTTCAATGGGGAAATTTTATTTTTTAGAAAATTGCACTTTTTGGAACAACTTTAGACCCACTTCTTATTTAGTGAGTGTTATAAAATTGGAATTGGAGATTCTCCTATATATAAGCTTCAATACCACACACTGGAAAAAATTTTGAAAATTTTAATTTTTGAACAATTATTCATTGAATAGTCCACCATGTGTTTTCAATGGGGGAATTGTATTTTTTAGAAAATTTCACTTTTTGGAACAACTTTAGATCCACTTTTTATTTAGTGAGTGTTATAAAATTGGAATTGGAGATTCTCCTATATATAAGCTTTAATATCACACACGGGAAAAAATTTTGAAAATTTTAATTTTTGAACAATTATTCATTGAATAGTCCATTATGTGTTTTCAATAGGGGAATTTTATTTTTTAGAAAATTGCACTTTTTGGAACAATTTTAGATCCACTTTTTATTTAGTGAGTGTTATAAAATTGGAATTGGAGATTCTCCTATATATAAGATTTAATATCACAAACGTTAAAAAATTTTGAAAATTTTCCTTTTTGAAAAATTATTCATTGAATAGTCCTTCATGTGTTTTCAATGGGGAATTGTATTTTCGAGAAAATTGCTCAAATGCTTTCAAATTGCGAATTGCAGTTGGATAAACGTTTATAGTTATTCTTGTACAAAATTTTAATTAAAAAAAAGTATTCTAAAAATAAAAAATTCAATATTTCGAAAATCTTGAAATATTTCAGTTTTGAGTGTATTTGAATGGAAAATTTCATTTTTAACAAATGGTTCCAAATTGTGTTTTTTTATTCAAAAACACATTAAAAATCAAACAAATTTCAAAATTTTAGCAAAAAAACAATTTTTGAGTAGCTCTATGAGAAGTTGAAATTTTGAAACGAAAGCGCTCAGAAACTGTTTTGAGGCTTTATTTTACGTAGCAATGCTTCGATTTTGAGTACTAAAATAATATTTCATGAGCAAATTGATGATCAGAAAGAAATCGGAAGATGACTTTTATTATCCTAGAATACAAATTAAGGTTAAAATTCGAAAATTGAGAATTGTAAAATTGCCTAAGGATTGGCAAGTTTAATGTATATTCAAAGGGATATAAAGATTTTTTTGGCAATAACCGAATTTTAAGAAGTAAAATTTCATTTTAATAACCACTTGAATGTGGAAATCGATTCGGATGACAATTTCTGTTCACCTAGTTGCAAAATGATTGTAAAATTTTGAAAATTTAGAAGTGTGAAATTTTAGATACTGAAATTTTAAGAAATTTTAAGAATGGGAAAAATTTTAAACGAAAATTTTGAAAGTTCAATTTTTAGGACCAACTTTAGACACACTTCTTATTTAGTGAGTGTTATAAAATTCGAATAGGAGATTCTCCTATATATGAGCTTCAATATCACAAACCGGAAAAAATTTTGAAAATTTTACTTTTTGAACAATAATTCATTGAACAGTCCGCCATGTGTTTTCAATGGCGAAATCTTATTTTTGAGAAAATTGCACTTTTTTAAACAACTTTAGACCCATTTCTTATTTAGTGAGTGTTATAAAATTCAAATTCGATATTCTGGTATATATGAGCTTCAATATCACAAACCGGAAAAAATTTTGAAAATTTTACTTTTTGAACAATAATTCATTGAACAGTCCGCCATGTGTTTTCAATGGGGAAATTTTATTTTTGAGAAATTTGCACATTTTGAACCAACTATAGACCCACTTCTTATTTAGTGAGTGTTATAAAATTCAAATTCGAGATTCTCCTATATATGAGCTTCAATATCACAAACCGGAAAAAATTTTGAAAATTTTACTTTTTGAACAATAATTCATTGAACAGTCCGCCATGTGTTTTCAATGGGGAAATTTTATTTTTTAGAAAATTGCACTTTTTGGAACAACTTTAGACCCACTTTTTATTTAGTGAATGTTATAAAATTGAAATTGGATATTCTCCTATATATAAGCTTCAATATCACAAACGGGAAAAAATTTTGAAAATTTTAATTTTTGAACAATTATTCATTGAATAATCCGTCATGTGTTTTCAATGGGGGAATTTTATTTTTTAGAAAATTTCACTTTTTGGAACAACTCTAGATCCACTTTTTATTTAGTGAGTGTTAGAAAATTGGAATTGGAGATTCTTCTATATATAAGCTTTAATATCACACACGGGAAAAAATTTTGAAAATTTTAATTTTTGAACAATTATTCATTGAATAGTCCACCATGTGTTTTCAATGGGGGAATTTTATTTTTTAGAAAGTGCACTTTTTGGAACAACTTTAGACCCACTTTTTATTTAGTGAATGTTATAAAATTGAAATTGGATATTCTCCTATATATAAGCTTCAATATCACAAACGGGAAAAAATTTTGAAAATTTTAATTTTTGAACAATTATTCATTGAATAATCCGTCATGTGTTTTCAATGGCGAAATCTTATTTTTGAGAAAATTGCACTTTTTGGAACAACTTTAGACCCACTTCTTATTTAGTGAGTCTTATAAAATTCAAATTCGAGATTCTCCTATATATGAGCTTCAATATCACACACGAAAAAATTTTGAAAATTTTAATTTTTGAACAATTATTCATTGAATAGTCCACCATGTGTTTTCAATGGGGGAATTTTATTTTTTAGAAAATTGCACTTTTTGGAACCATTTTAGACCCACTTTTTATTTAGTGAGTGTTATAAAATTGAAAATGGAGACTCTCCTATATATAAGCTTCAATATCATAAACGGGAAAAAATTATGAAAATTTTACTTTTTGAACAATTATTCATTGAATAGTCCGCCATGTGATTTCAATGGGGAATTGTATTTTCAAGAAAATTGCTCTAAAGCTTTCAAATTGCGAATTACAGTTGGATATATGTTTTATAATTATTCTTGTACCAAATTTTAATTAAAAAAAAATATTCTAAAAATAAAAAATTCAATTTTTCGTAAATCTTGAAATATTTCAATTTTGAGTGTATTTGAATGAAAAATTTCATTTTTAACAAATGGTTCCAAATTGTGTTTTTTTATTCAAAAACACATTAAAAATCAAACAAATTTCAAAATTTTGGCAAAAAAAAACTATTTTTGAATAGCTCTATGAGAAGTTGAAATTTTGAAACGAAAGCGCTCAGAAACTGTTTTGAGGCTTTATTTTACGTAGCATTGCTTCGATTTTGTGTACTAAAATAATATTTCATGAGCAAATTGATGATCAGAAAGAAATCGGAAGATGACTTGTATTTTCCTAGGCTACAAATTAAGGTTAAAATTCGAAAATTGAGAATTGGAAAATTGCCTAAGGATTGGCAAGTTTAATGTATATTCAAAGGGATATAAAGATTTTTTTGGCAATAACGGAATTTTGAGAAGTAAAATTTCATTTTAATTACCACTTGAATGTGGAAATCGATTCGGATGACAATTTCTGTTACCCTAGTTGAAAAATGATTGTAAAATTTTGAAAATTTCGAAGTGTGAAATTTTCCTTACGGTTAACATGGGAAAAATTTTAAACGAAAATTTTGAAAGTTCAATTTTTAGGACAAACATTAGACCCACTTCTTATTTAGTGAAAGTTATAAAATTCGAATAGGAGATTCTCCTACATATGAGCTTCAATATCACAAACCGGAAAAAATTTTGAAAATTTTACTTTTTGAACAATAATTCATTGAACAGTCCGCCATGTGTTTTCAATGGGGAAATTTTATTTTTTAGAAAATTGCACTTTTTGGAACAACTTTAGACCCACTTTTTATTTAGTGAGTGTTATAAAATTGGAATTGCAGATTCTCCTATATATAAGCTTCAATATCACATACCGGAAAAAAATTTGAAAATTTTACTTTTTGAAAAATTATTCATTTAATAGTCCGTCATGTGTTTTCAATGGCGAAATCTTATTTTTGAGAAAATTGCACTTTTTGGAACAACTTTAGACCCACTTCTTATTTAGTGAGTGTTATAAAATTCATATTCGAGATTCTCCTATATATGAGCTTCAATATCACAAACCGGAAAAAATTTTGAAAATTTTACTTTTTGAACAATAATTCATTGAACAGTCCGCCATGTGTTTTCAATGGGGAAATTTTTATTTTTTAGAAAATTGCACTTTTTGGAACAACTTTAGACCCACTTCTTATTTAGTGAGTGTTATAAAATTGGAATTGGAGATTCTCCTATATATAAGCTTCAATACCAAACACTGGAAAAAATTTTGAAAATTTTAATTTTTGAACAATTATTCATTGAATAGTCCACCATGTGTTTTCAATGGGGGAATTTTATTTTTTAGAAAATTGCACTTTTTGGATCAATTTTAGACCCACTTTTTATTTAGTGAGTGTTATAAAATTGAAAATGGAGAATCTCCTATATATAAGCTTCAATATCATTAACGAGAAAAAATTTTGAAAATTTTTCTTTTTGAAAAATAATTCATTGAACAGTCCGTCATGTGTTTTCAATGGCGAAATCTTATTTTTGAGAAAATTGCACTTTTTTAAACAACTTTAGATCCACTTCTTATTTAGTGAGTGTTATAAAATTCAAATTCGAGATTCTCCTATATATGAACTTCAATATCACAAACCGGAAAATTTTTTGAAAATTTTACTTTTTGAAAAATAATTTATTGAACAGTCCGCCATGTGTTTTCAATGGGGAAATTTTATTTTTGAGAAATTTGCACATTTTGAACCAACTATAGACCCACTTCTTATTTAGTGAGTGTTTTAGAATTGGAATTGGAGATTCTCCTATATATAAGCTTCAATATCACACACCGGAAAAAATTTTGAAAATTTTACTTTTTGAACAATAATTCATTGAACAGTCCGCCATGTGTTTTCAATTGTGAAATTTTATTTTTGAGAAAATTGCACATTTTGAACCAACTATAGACCCACTTCTTATTTAGTGAGTGTTATATAATTGGAATTGGAGATTCTCCTATATATAAGCTTCAATATCACACACCGGAAAAAGTTTTGAAAATTTTACTTTTTGAAAAATTATTCATTGAATAGTCCATCATGTGTTTTCAATGGCGAAATATTATTTTTGAGAAAATTGCACTTTTTGGAACAACTTTAGACCCACTTTTTATATAGTGAGTGTTATAAAATTCAAATTCGATATTCTGGTATATATGAGCTTCAATATCACAAACCGGAAAAAATTTTGAAAATTTTACTTTTTGAACAATAATTCATTGAACAGTCCGCCATGTGTTTTCAATGGGGAAATTTTATTTTTGAGAAATTTGCACATTTTGAACCAACTATAGACCCACTTCTTATTTAGTGAGTGTTATAAAATTCAAATTCGAGATTCTCCTATGTATGAGCTTCAATATCACAAACCGGAAAAAATTTTGAAAATTTTACTTTTTGAACAATAATTCATTGAACAGTCCGCCATGTGTTTTCAATGGGGAAATTTTATTTTTTAGAAAATTGCACTTTTTGGAACAACTTTAGACCCACTTTTTATTTAGTGAATGTTATAAAATTGAAATTGGATATTCTCCTATATATAAGCTTCAATATCACAAACGGGAAAAAATTTTGAAAATTTTAATTTTTGAACAATTATTCATTGAATAATCCGTCATGTGTTTTCAATGGGGGAATTTTATTTTTTAGAAAATTTCACTTTTTGGAACAACTCTAGATCCACTTTTTATTTAGTGAGTGTTAGAAAATTGGAATTGGAGATTCTTCTATATATAAGCTTTAATATCACACACGGGAAAAAATTTTGAAAATTTTAATTTTTGAACAATTATTCATTGAATAGTCCACCATGTGTTTTCAATGGGGGAATTTTATTTTTTAGAAAGTGCACTTTTTGGAACAACTTTAGACCCACTTTTTATTTAGTGAATGTTATAAAATTGAAATTGGATATTCTCCTATATATAAGCTTCAATATCACAAACGGGAAAAAATTTTGAAAATTTTAATTTTTGAACAATTATTCATTGAATAATCTGTCATGTGTTTTCAATGGCGAAATCTTATTTTTGAGAAAATTGCACTTTTTGGAACAACTTTAGACCCACTTCTTATTTAGTGAGTCTTATAAAATTCAAATTCGAGATTCTCCTATATATGAGCTTCAATATCACACACGGGAAAAAATTTTGAAAATTTTAATTTTTGAACAATTATTCATTGAATAGTCCACCATGTGTTTTCAATGGGGGAATTTTATTTTTTAGAAAATTGTTTTTTTTGGAACCATTTTAGACCCACTTTTTATTTAGTGAGTGTTATAAAATTGAAAATGGAGACTCTCCTATATATAAGCTTCAATATCATAAACGGGAAAAAATTATGAAAATTTTACTTTTTGAACAATTATTCATTGAATAGTCCGCCATGTGATTTCAATGGCGAAATCTTATTTTTGAGAAAATTGCACTTTTTGGAACAACTTTAGACCCACTTCTTATTTAGTGAGTGTTATAAAATTCATATTCGAGATTCTCCTATATATGAGCTTCAATATCACAAACCGGAAAAAATTTTGAAAATTTTACTTTTTGAACAATAATTCATTGAACAGTCCGCCATGTGTTTTCAATGGGGAAATTTTTATTTTTTAGAAAATTGCACTTTTTGGAACAACTTTAGACCCACTTCTTATTTAGTGAGTGTTATAAAATTGGAATTGGAGATTCTCCTATATATAAGCTTCAATACTAAACACTGGAAAAAATTTTGAAAATTTTAATTTTTGAACAATTATTCATTGAATAGTCCACCATGTGTTTTCAATGGGGGAATTTTATTTTTTAAAAAATTGCACTTTTTGGAACAATTTTAGACCCACTTTTTATTTAGTGAGTGTTATAAAATTGAAAATGGAGACTCTCCTATATATAAGCTTCAATATCATAAACGGGAAAAAAATTTTAAAATTTTACTTTTTGAAAAATAATTCATTGAATAGTCCGTCATGTGTTTTCAATGGCGAAATCTTATTTTTGAGAAAATTGCACTTTTTTAAACAACTTTAGACCCACTTCTTATTTAGTGAGTGTTTTAGAATTGGAATTGGAGATTCTCCTATATATAAGCTTCAATATCACACACCGGAAAAAATTTTGAAAATTTTACTTTTTGAACAATAATTCATTGAACAGTCCGCCATGTGTTTTCAATTGTGAAATTTTATTTTTGAGAAAATTGCACATTTTGAACCAACTATAGACCCACTTCTTATTTAGTGAGTGTTATAAAATTGGAATTGGAGATTCTCCTATATATAAGCTTCAATATCACACACCGGAAAAAGTTTTGAAAATTTTACTTTTTGAAAAATTATTCATTGAATAGTCCATCATGTGTTTTCAATGGCGAAATCTTATTTTTGAGAAAATTGCACTTTTTGGAACAACTTTAGACCCACTTTTTATATAGTGACAGTTATAAAATTCAAATTCGAGATTCTCCTATATATGAGCTTCAATATCACAAACCGGAAAAAATTTTGAAAATTTTACTTTTTGAACAATAATTCATTGAACAGTCCGCCATGTGTTTTCAATGGGGAAATTTTATTTTTTAGAAAATTGCACTTTTTGGAACAACTTTAGATCCATTTTTTATTTAGTGAGTGTTATAAAATTGAAATTGGATATTCTCCTATATATAAGCTTCAATATCACAAACGGGGAAAAATTTTGAAAATTTTAATTTTTGAACATTTATTCATTGAATAGTCCGCCATGTGATTTCCATGGGGAATTGTATTTTCGAGAAAATTGCTCAAATGCTTTCAAATTGCGAATTGCAGTTGGATATATGTTTTATAGTTATTCTTGTACCAAATTTTAATTAAAAAAAAGTATTCTAAAAATAAAAAATTCAATTTTTCGAAAATCTTGAAATATTTCAGTTTTGAGTGTATTTGAATGGAAAATTTCATTTTGAGCAAATGGTTCCAAATTGTGTTTTTTTATTCAAAAACACATTAAAAATCAAACAAATTTCAAAATTTTGGCAAAAAAAACTATTTTTGAATAGCTCTATGAGAAGTTGAAATTTTGAAATGAAAGTGCTCAGAAACTGTTTTGAGGCTTTATTTTACGTAGCATTGCTTCGATTTTGTGTACTAAAATAATATTTCATGAGCAAATTGATGATCAGAAAGAAATCGGAAGATGACTTTTATTATCCTAGGCTACAAATTAAGGTTGAAATTCGAAAATTGAGAATTGGAAAATTGCCTAAGGATTGGCAAGTTTAATGTATATTCAAAGGGATATAAAGATTTTTTGGCAATAACCGAATTTTAAGAAGTAAAATTTCATTTTAATAACCACTTAAATGTGGAAATCGATTCGGATGACAATTTCTGTTAACCTAGTTGCAAAATGATTGTAAAATTTTGAAAATTTAGAAGTGTGAAATTTTCCATACTGAAATTTTAAGAAATTTTAAGAATGGGAAACATTTTAAACGAAAATTTTGAAAGTTCAATATTTAGGACCAACTTTAGACCCACTTCTTATTTAGTGAGTGTTACAAAATTCGAATAGGAGATTCTCCTATATATGAGCTTCAATATCACAAACCGGAAAAAATTTTGAAAATTTTACTTTTTGAACAATAATTCATTGAACAGTCCGCCATGTGTTTTCAATGGGGAAATTTTATTTTTGAGAAAATTGCACATTTTGAACCAACTATAGACCCACTTCTTATTTAGTGAGTGTTATAAAATTGGAATTGGAGATTCTCCTATATATAAGCTTCAATATCACACACGGGAAAAAGTTTTGAAAATTTTACTTTTTGAAAAATTATTCATTGAATAGTCCATCATGTGTTTTCAATGGCGAAATCTTATTTTTGAGAAAATTGCACTTTTTGGAACAACTTTAGACCCACTTTTTATATATTGACAGTTATAAAATTCAAATTCGAGATTCTCCTATATATGAGCTTCAATATCACAAACCGGAAAAAATTTTGAAAATTTTACTTTTTGAACAATAATTCATTGAACAGTCCGCCATGTGTTTTCAATGGGGAAATTTTATTTTTTAGAAAATTGCACTTTTTGGAACAACTTTAGATCCATTTTTTATTTAGTGAGTGTTATAAAATTGAAATTGGATATTCTCCTATATATAAGCTTCAATATCACAAACGGGGAAAAATTTTGAAAATTTTAATTTTTGAACATTTATTCATTGAATAGTCCGCCATGTGATTTCCATGGGGAATTGTATTTTCGAGAAAATTGCTCAAATGCTTTCAAATTGCGAATTGCAGTTGGATATATGTTTTATAGTTATTCTTGTACCAAATTTTAATTAAAAAAAAGTATTCTAAAAATAAAAAATTCAATTTTTCGAAAATCTTGAAATATTTCAGTTTTGAGTGTATTTGAATGGAAAATTTCATTTTGAGCAAATGGTTCCAAATTGTGTTTTTTTATTCAAAAACACATTAAAAATCAAACAAATTTCAAAATTTTGGCAAAAAAAACTATTTTTGAATAGCTCTATGAGAAGTTGAAATTTTGAAATGAAAGTGCTCAGAAACTGTTTTGAGGCTTTATTTTACGTAGCATTGCTTCGATTTTGTGTACTAAAATAATATTTCATGAGCAAATTGATGATCAGAAAGAAATCGGAAGATGACTTTTATTATCCTAGGCTACAAATTAAGGTTGAAATTCGAAAATTGAGAATTGGAAAATTGCCTAAGGATTGGCAAGTTTAATGTATATTCAAAGGGATATAAAGATTTTTTGGCAATAACCGAATTTTAAGAAGTAAAATTTCATTTTAATAACCACTTAAATGTGGAAATCGATTCGGATGACAATTTCTGTTAACCTAGTTGCAAAATGATTGTAAAATTTTGAAAATTTAGAAGTGTGAAATTTTCCATACTGAAATTTTAAGAAATTTTAAGAATGGGAAACATTTTAAATGAAAATTTTGAAAGTTCAATATTTAGGACCAACTTTAGACCCACTTCTTATTTAGTGAGTGTTACAAAATTCGAATAGGAGATTCTCCTATATATGAGCTTCAATATCACAAACCGGAAAAAATTTTGAAAATTTTACTTTTTGAACAATAATTCATTGAACAGTCCGAAATGTGTTTTCAATGGGGAAATTTTATATTTGAAAAATTTGCACATTTTGAACCAACTATAGACCCATTTCTTATTTAGTGAGTGTTATAAAATTGGAATTGGAGATTCTCCTATATATATGCTTCAATATCACACACCGGAAAAAAATTTGAAAATTTTACTTTTTGAACAATAATTCATTGAGCAGTCCGCCATGTGTTTTCGATTGTGAAATTTTATTTTTTAGAAAATTGCACATTTTGAACCAACTATAGACTCACTTCTTATTTAGTAAGTGTTATAAAATTGGAATTGGAGATTCTCCTATATATAAGCTTTAATACCACACACTGGAAAAAATTTTGAAAATTTTAATTTTTGAACAATTATTCATTGAATAGTCCACCATGTGTTTTCAATGGGGGAATTTTATTTTTTAGAAAATTGCACTTTTTGGAACAACTTTAGATCCACTTTTTATTTAGTGAGTGTTATAAAATTGGAATTGGAGATTCTCCAATATATAAGATTTAATATCACAAACGTTAAAAAATTTTGAAATTTTCGTTTTTGAAAAATTATTCATTGAATAGTCCTTCATGTGTTTTCAATGGGGAATTGTATTTTCGAGAAAATTGCTCAAATGCTTTCAAATTGCGAATTGCAGTTGGATAAATGTTTATAGTTATTCTTGTACCAAATTTTAATTAAAAAAAAGTATTCTAAAAATAAAAATTCAATTTTTCGAAAATCTTGAAATATTTCAGTTTTGAGTGTATTTGAATGGAAAATTTCATTTTGAGCAAATGGTTCCAAATTGTGTTTTTTTATTCAAAAACACATTAAAAATCAAACAAATTTCAAAATTTTGGCAAAAAAAACTATTTTTGAATAGCTCTATGAGAAGTTGAAATTTTGAAATGAAAGTGCTCAGAAACTGTTTTGAGGCTTTATTTTACGTAGCATTGCTTCGATTTTGTGTACTAAAATAATATTTCATGAGCAAATTGATGATCAGAAAGAAATCGGAAGATGACTTTTATTATCCTAGGCTACAAATTAAGGTTGAAATTCGAAAATTGAGAATTGGAAAATTGCCTAAGGATTGGCAAGTTTAATGTATATTCAAAGGGATATAAAGATTTTTTGGCAATAACCGAATTTTAAGAAGTAAAATTTCATTTTAATAACCACTTAAATGTGGAAATCGATTCGGATGACAATTTCTGTTAACCTAGTTGCAAAATGATTGTAAAATTTTGAAAATTTAGAAGTGTGAAATTTTCCATACTGAAATTTTAAGAAATTTTAAGAATGGGAAACATTTTAAACGAAAATTTTGAAAGTTCAATATTTAGGACCAACTTTAGACCCACTTCTTATTTAGTGAGTGTTACAAAATTCGAATAGGAGATTCTCCTATATATGAGCTTCAATATCACAAACCGGAAAAAATTTTGAAAATTTTACTTTTTGAACAATAATTCATTGAACAGTCCGCCATGTGTTTTCAATGGGGAAATTTTATTTTTGAGAAAATTGCACATTTTGAACCAACTATAGACCCACTTCTTATTTAGTGAGTGTTATAAAATTGGAATTGGAGATTCTCCTATATATAAGCTTCAATATCACACACGGGAAAAAGTTTTGAAAATTTTACTTTTTGAAAAATTATTCATTGAATAGTCCATCATGTGTTTTCAATGGCGAAATCTTATTTTTGAGAAAATTGCACTTTTTGGAACAACTTTAGACCCACTTTTTATATATTGACAGTTATAAAATTCAAATTCGAGATTCTCCTATATATGAGCTTCAATATCACAAACCGGAAAAAATTTTGAAAATTTTACTTTTTGAACAATAATTCATTGAACAGTCCGCCATGTGTTTTCAATGGGGAAATTTTATTTTTTAGAAAATTGCACTTTTTGGAACAACTTTAGATCCATTTTTTATTTAGTGAGTGTTATAAAATTGAAATTGGATATTCTCCTATATATAAGCTTCAATATCACAAACGGGGAAAAATTTTGAAAATTTTAATTTTTGAACATTTATTCATTGAATAGTCCGCCATGTGATTTCCATGGGGAATTGTATTTTCGAGAAAATTGCTCAAATGCTTTCAAATTGCGAATTGCAGTTGGATATATGTTTTATAGTTATTCTTGTACCAAATTTTAATTAAAAAAAAGTATTCTAAAAATAAAAAATTCAATTTTTCGAAAATCTTGAAATATTTCAGTTTTGAGTGTATTTGAATGGAAAATTTCATTTTGAGCAAATGGTTCCAAATTGTGTTTTTTTATTCAAAAACACATTAAAAATCAAACAAATTTCAAAATTTTGGCAAAAAAAACTATTTTTGAATAGCTCTATGAGAAGTTGAAATTTTGAAATGAAAGTGCTCAGAAACTGTTTTGAGGCTTTATTTTACGTAGCATTGCTTCGATTTTGTGTACTAAAATAATATTTCATGAGCAAATTGATGATCAGAAAGAAATCGGAAGATGACTTTTATTATCCTAGGCTACAAATTAAGGTTGAAATTCGAAAATTGAGAATTGGAAAATTGCCTAAGGATTGGCAAGTTTAATGTATATTCAAAGGGATATAAAGATTTTTTGGCAATAACCGAATTTTAAGAAGTAAAATTTCATTTTAATAACCACTTAAATGTGGAAATCGATTCGGATGACAATTTCTGTTAACCTAGTTGCAAAATGATTGTAAAATTTTGAAAATTTAGAAGTGTGAAATTTTCCATACTGAAATTTTAAGAAATTTTAAGAATGGGAAACATTTTAAATGAAAATTTTGAAAGTTCAATATTTAGGACCAACTTTAGACCCACTTCTTATTTAGTGAGTGTTACAAAATTCGAATAGGAGATTCTCCTATATATGAGCTTCAATATCACAAACCGGAAAAAATTTTGAAAATTTTACTTTTTGAACAATAATTCATTGAACAGTCCGAAATGTGTTTTCAATGGGGAAATTTTATATTTGAAAAATTTGCACATTTTGAACCAACTATAGACCCATTTCTTATTTAGTGAGTGTTATAAAATTGGAATTGGAGATTCTCCTATATATATGCTTCAATATCACACACCGGAAAAAAATTTGAAAATTTTACTTTTTGAACAATAATTCATTGAGCAGTCCGCCATGTGTTTTCGATTGTGAAATTTTATTTTTTAGAAAATTGCACATTTTGAACCAACTATAGACTCACTTCTTATTTAGTAAGTGTTATAAAATTGGAATTGGAGATTCTCCTATATATAAGCTTTAATACCACACACTGGAAAAAATTTTGAAAATTTTAATTTTTGAACAATTATTCATTGAATAGTCCACCATGTGTTTTCAATGGGGGAATTTTATTTTTTAGAAAATTGCACTTTTTGGAACAACTTTAGATCCACTTTTTATTTAGTGAGTGTTATAAAATTGGAATTGGAGATTCTCCAATATATAAGATTTAATATCACAAACGTTAAAAAATTTTGAAATTTTCGTTTTTGAAAAATTATTCATTGAATAGTCCTTCATGTGTTTTCAATGGGGAATTGTATTTTCGAGAAAATTGCTCAAATGCTTTCAAATTGCGAATTGCAGTTGGATAAATGTTTATAGTTATTCTTGTACCAAATTTTAATTAAAAAAAAGTATTCTAAAAATAAAAATTCAATTTTTCGAAAATCTTGAAATATTTCAGTTTTGAGTGTATTTGAATGGAAAATTTCATTTTGAGCAAATGGTTCCAAATTGTGTTTTTTTATTCAAAAACACATTAAAAATCAAACAAATTTCAAAATTTTGGCAAAAAAAACTATTTTTGAATAGCTCTATGAGAAGTTGAAATTTTGAAATGAAAGTGCTCAGAAACTGTTTTGAGGCTTTATTTTACGTAGCATTGCTTCGATTTTGTGTACTAGAATAATATTTCATGAGCAAATTGATGATCAGAAAGAAATCGGAAGATGACTTTTATTATCCTAGGCTACAAATTAAGGTTGAAATTCGAAAATTGAGAATTGGAAAATTGCCTAAGGATTGGCAAGTTTAATGTATATTCAAAGGGATATAAAGATTTTTTTGGCAATAACCGAATTTTGAGAAGTAAAATTTCATTTTAATAACCACTTGAATGTGGAAATCGATTCGGATGACAATTTCTGTTACCATAGTTGCAAAATGATTGTAAAATTTTGAAAATTTAGAAGTGTGAAATTTTCCATACGGTTAACATGGGAAAAATTTTAAACGAAAATTTTGAAAGTTCAATTTTTAGGACCAACATTAGACCCACTTTTTATTTAGTGAGTGTTATAAAATTCGAATAGGAGATTCTCCTACATATGAGCTTCAATATCACAAACCGGAAAAAATTTTGAAAATTTTACTTTTTGAAAAATTATTCATTTAATAGTCCGTCATGTGTTTTCAATGGCGAAATCTTATTTTTGAGAAAATTGCACTTTTTGGAACAACTTTAGACCCACTTCTTATTTATTGAGTGTTATTAAATTCAAATTCGAGATTCTCCTATATATGAGCTTCAATATCACAAACCGGAAAAAACTTTGAAAATTTTACTTTTTGAACAATAATTCATTGAACAGTCCTCCTTTTTTTTCAATGGGGAAATTTTATATTTTAGAAAATTGCACTTTTTGGAACAACTTTAGACCCACTTCTTATTTAGTAAGTGTTATAAAATTGGAATTGGAGATTCTCCTATATATAAGCTTCAATACCACATACTGGAAAAAAAATTGAAAATTTTAATTTTTGAACAATTATTTATTGAATAGTCCACCATGTGTTTTCAATGGGGGAATTTTATTTTTTAGAAAATTGCACTTTTTGGAACAACTTTAGATCCACTTTTTATTTAGTGAGTGTTATAAAATTGGAATTGGAGATTCTCCTATATATAGGATTTAAAATCACAAACCGGAAAAATTTTTGAAAATTTTACTTTTTGAAAAATAATTCATTGAACAGTCCGTCATGTGTTTTCAATGGCGAAATCTTATTTTTGAGAAAATTGCACTTTTTTAAACAACTTTAGACCCACTTCTTATTTAGTGAGTGTTATAAAATTCAAATTCGAGATTCTCCTATATATGAGCTTCAATATCACAAACCGGAAAAAATTTTGAAAATTTTACTTTTTGAACAATAATTCATTGAACAGTCCGCCATGTGTTTTCAATTGTAAAATTTTATTTTTGAGAAAATTGCACATTTTGAACCAACTATAGACCCACTTCTTATTTAGTGAGTGTTATAAAATTCAAATTCGAGATTCTCCTATATATGAGCTTCAATATCACAAACCGGAAAAAATTTTGAAAATTTTACTTTTTGAACAATAATTCATTGAACAGTCCGCCATGTGTTTTCAATGGGGAAATTTTATTTTTTAGAAAATTGCACTTTTTGGAACAACTTTAGATCCACTTTTTATTTAGTGAGTGTTATAAAATTGGAATTGGAGATTCTCCTATATATAAGATTTAATATCACAAACGTTAAAAAATTATGAAAATTTTGCTTTTTGAAAAATTATTCATTGAATAGTCCTTCATTTGTTTTCAATGGGGAATTGTATTTTCGAGAAAATTGCTCAAATGCTTTCAAATTGCGAATTGCAGTTGGATAAATGTTTATAGTTATTCTTGTACCAAATTTTAATTAAAAAAAAGTATTCTAAAAATAAAAAATTCAATATTTCGAAAATCTTGAAATATTTCAGTTTTGAGTGTATTTGAATGGAAAATTTCATTTTTAACAAATGGTTCCAAATTGTGTTTTTTTATTCAAAAACACATTAAAAATCAAACAAATTTCAAAATTTTAGCAAAAAAAACTATTTTTGAATAGCTCTATGAGAAGTTGAAATTTTGAAACGAAAGCGCTCAGAAACTGTTTTGAGGCTTTATTTTACGTAGCAATGCTTCGATTTTGTGTACTAAAATAATATTTCATGAGCAAATTGATGATCCGAAAGAAATCGGAAGATGACTTTTATTATTCTATGCTACAAATTAAGTTTAAAATTCGAAAATTGAGAATTGGAAAATTGCCTAAGGATTGGCATGTTTAATGTATATTCAAAGGGATATAAAGATTTTATTGGCAATAACCGAATTTTAAGAAGTAAAATTTCATTTTAATAACCACTTGAAAGTGGAAATCGATTCGGATGACAATTTCTGTTAACCTAGTTGCAAAATGATTGTAAAATTTTTAAAATTTAGAAGTGTGAAATTTTCCATACTGTTAACATGGGAAAAATTTTAAACGAAAATTTTGAAAGTTAAATTTTTAGGACCAACTTTAGACCCACTTCTTATTTAGTGAGTGTTATAAAATTCGAATATTAGATTCTCCTATATATGAGCTTCAATATCACAAACCGGAAAAAATTTTGAAAATTTTACTTTTTGAAAAATAATTCATTGAACAGTCCGTCATGTGTTTTCAATGGCGAAATCTTATTTTTGAGAAAATTGCACTTTTTTAAACAACTTTAGACCCACTTCTTATTTAGTGAGTGTTATAAAATTCAAATTCGAGATTCTCCTATATATGAGCTTCAATATCACAAACCGGAAAAAATTTTGAAAAGATATTAAATCTTATATATAGGAGAATCTCCAATTCCAATTTTATAACACTCACTAAATAAAAAGTGGATCTAAAGTTGTTCCAAAAAGTGCAATTTTCTAAAAAATAAAATTCCCCCATTGAAAACACATGGTGGACTATTCAATGAATAATTGTTCAAAAATTAAAATTTTCAATTTTTTTTCCAGTGTGTGGTATTGAAGCTTATATATAGGAGAATCTCCAATTCCAATTTTATAACACTCACTAAATAAGAAGTGGGTCTAAAGTTGTTCCAAAAAGTGCAATTTTCTAAAAAATAAAATTTCCCCATTGAAAACACATGGCGGACTGTTCAATGAATAATTTTTCAAAAAGTAAAATTTTCAAAATTTTTTCCCGTTTGTGATATTGAAGCTTATATATAGGAGAATATCCAATTTCATATATCCAACTGCAATTCGCAATTTGAAAGCATTTGAGCAATTTTCTCGAAAATACAATTCCCCATTGAAATCACATGGCGGACTATTCAATGAATAATTGTTCAAAAATTAAAATTTTCAAAATTTTTTCCTGTTTGTGATATTGAAGCTTATATATAGGAGAATATCCAATTTCAATTTTATAACATTCACTAAATAAAAAGTGGGTCTAAAGTTGTTCCAAAAAGTGCAATTTTCTAAAAAATAAAATTTCCCCATTGAAAACACATGGCGGACTGTTCAATGAATTATTGTTCAAAAAGTAAAATTTTCAAAAATTTTTCCGGTTTGTGATATTGAAGCTCATATATAGGAGAATGTCGAATTTGAATTTTATAACACTCACTAAATAAGAAGTGGGTCTAAAGTTGTTCCAAAAAGTGCAATTTTCTCAAAAATAAGATTTCGCCATTGAAAACACATGGCGGACTTTCAATGAATAATTTTTCAAAAAGTAAAATTTTCAAAATTTTTTCCGGTGTGTTACATTGAAGCTTATGTATAGGAGAATCTCCAATTCCAATTTTATAACACTCACTAAATAAGAAGTGGGTCTATAGTTGGTTCAAAATGTGCAATTTTCTCAAAAATAAAATTTTACAATTGAAAACACATGGCGGACTGTTCAATGAATTATTGTTCAAAAAGTAAAATTTTCAAAATTTTTTCCGGTTTGTGATATTGAAGCTCATATATAAGAGAATCTTCTATTCGAATTTTGTAACACTCACTAAATAAGAAGTGGGTCTAAAGTTGGTCCTAAAAATTGAACTTTCAAAATTTCCGTTTAAAATTTTTCCCATGTTGAAATTTTGAAATGAAAGTGCTCAGAAACTGTTTTGAGGCTTTATTTTACGTAGCATTGCTTCGATTTTGTGTACTAAAATAATATTTCATGAGCAAATTGATGATCAGAAAGAAATCGGAAGATGACTTTTATTATCCTAGGCTACAAATTAAGGTTGAAATTCGAAAATTGAGAATTGGAAAATTGCCTAAGGATTGGCAAGTTTAATGTATATTCAAAGGGATATAAAGATTTTTTTTTGGCAATAACCGAATTTTGAGAAGTAAAATTTCATTTTAATAACCACTTGAATGTGGAAATCGATTCGGATGACAATTTCTGTTACCCTAGTTGCAAAATGATAGTAAAATTTTGAAAATTTAGAAGTGTGAAATTTTCCATACGGTTAACATGGGAAAAATTTTAAACGAAAATTTTGAAAGTTAAATTTTTAGGACCAACTTTAGACCCACTTCTTATTTAGTGAGTGTTATAAAATTCGAATATTAGATTCTCCTATATATGAGCTTCAATATCACAAACCGGAAAAAATTTTGAAAATTTTACTTTTTGAAAAATAATTCATTGAACAGTCCGTCATGTGTTTTCAATGGCGAAATCTTATTTTTGAGAAAATTGCACTTTTTTAAACAACTTTAGACCCACTTCTTATTTAGTGAGTGTTATAAAATTCAAATTCGAGATTCTCCTATATATGAGCTTCAATATCACAAACCGGAAAAAATTTTGAAAAGATATTAAATCTTATATATAGGAGAATCTCCAATTCCAATTTTATAACACTCACTAAATAAAAAGTGGATCTAAAGTTGTTCCAAAAAGTGCAATTTTCTAAAAAATAAAATTCCCCCATTGAAAACACATGGTGGACTATTCAATGAATAATTGTTCAAAAATTAAAATTTTCAATTTTTTTTCCAGTGTGTGGTATTGAAGCTTATATATAGGAGAATATCCAATTTCATATATCCAACTGCAATTCGCAATTTGAAAGCATTTGAGCAATTTTCTCGAAAATACAATTCCCCATTGAAATCACATGGCGGACTATTCAATGAATAATTGTTCAAAAATTAAAATTTTCAAAATTTTTTCCTGTTTGTGATATTGAAGCTTATATATAGGAGAATATCCAATTTCAATTGTATAACATTCACTAAATAAAAAGTGGGTCTAAAGTTGTTCCAAAAAGTGCAATTTTCTAAAAAATAAAATTTCCCCATTGAAAACACATGGCGGACTGTTCAATGAATTATTGTTCAAAAAGTAAAATTTTCAAAAATTTTTCCGGTTTGTGATATTGAAGCTCATATATAGGAGAATGTCGAATTTGAATTTTATAACACTCACTAAATAAGAAGTGGGTCTAAAGTTGTTCCAAAAAGTGCAATTTTCTCAAAAATAAGATTTCGCCATTGAAAACACATGGCGGACTTTCAATGAATAATTTTTCAAAAAGTAAAATTTTCAAAATTTTTTCCGGTGTGTTACATTGAAGCTTATGTATAGGAGAATCTCCAATTCCAATTTTATAACACTCACTAAATAAGAAGTGGGTCTATAGTTGGTTCAAAATGTGCAATTTTCTCAAAAATAAAATTTTACAATTGAAAACACATGGCGGACTGTTCAATGAATTATTGTTCAAAAAGTAAAATTTTCAAAATTTTTTCCGGTTTGTGATATTGAAGCTCATATATAAGAGAATCTTCTATTCGAATTTTGTAACACTCACTAAATAAGAAGTGGGTCTAAAGTTGGTCCTAAAAATTGAACTTTCAAAATTTCCGTTTAAAATTTTTCCCATGTTGAAATTTTGAAATGAAAGTGCTCAGAAACTGTTTTGAGGCTTTATTTTACGTAGCATTGCTTCGATTTTGTGTACTAAAATAATATTTCATGAGCAAATTGATGATCAGAAAGAAATCGGAAGATGACTTTTATTATCCTAGGCTACAAATTAAGGTTGAAATTCGAAAATTGAGAATTGGAAAATTGCCTAAGGATTGGCAAGTTTAATGTATATTCAAAGGGATATAAAGATTTTTTTTTGGCAATAACCGAATTTTGAGAAGTAAAATTTCATTTTAATAACCACTTGAATGTGGAAATCGATTCGGATGACAATTTCTGTTACCCTAGTTGCAAAATGATAGTAAAATTTTGAAAATTTAGAAGTGTGAAATTTTCCATACGGTTAACATGGGAAAAATTTTAAACGGAAATTTTTAAAGTTCAATTTTTAGGACCAACTTTAGACCCACTTCTTATTTAGTGAGTGTTACAAAATTCGAATAGGAGATTCTCTTATATATGAGCTTCAATATCACAAACCGGAAAAAATTTTGAAAATTTTACTTTTTGAACAATAATTCATTGAACAGTCCGCCATGTGTTTTCAATTGTAAAATTTTATTTTTGAGAAAATTGCACATTTTGAACCAACTATAGACCCACTTCTTATTTAGTTGTGTTATTTTCCCGTTTGAAATTGGTATTATAATGAAATGGGATTTCAGGGTGACCACGTACCTGGAATTGTCAGGGAAAAAGAATGTATCTCTGATGAATTTATGTTCGTGTCAGTATTTAGTGATACACCACCAAAAGGTGGATTTCCGCTTTTTTTTTATTTATTAATTGATGAAAATGCATATTAAAATCTTGTAATTTTTTTTTTTTTTTATTCTGTAGAATCCTTGTTTAAAATTAAAATTTTAACTGTTTACTTCGAATTGAAATGAAACCTGGAAATTTAATTAAAATGCCTTGAAAAGTCTAGGAACCCTGTGAATTGTTATGGGACACCCTCTTATTGTGTTACAAGCGCTTTTGTAATTAAAATCAATTGATATTCAGAGGTTTGTGACACATGTGTAGCATTATGTATGAACGTTGCAATGAAAGTTACTGGAATATTTGATTGTTTATACAGTAATTATGCTTCAAG
>OZ021729.1:76760419-76785419 GCA_963978545.1 Linyphia triangularis
TAGCCTATGCTGAAGTCGTTTTAGAAATGAACAAAGTAAGGAAAGCTGATACTTTAAATTTGAATGATGGGATGTAATAAAAAAAGCTTACAATGGAGGGCTGCAGCAACTTCTACATTTTTTTTGAAATTGCCCAACAAAACATGGCAGCAAAACTGAATAGGCTACATTTTTGCGTAAACCCACCGAAACTTCATAAAAAAAATTGCAATGCCTGTACATTTTGAGGAAATACGAGGTAGTGAGATCTAGCCAATATTATATAGATGAATTTTGTAACAATTTCGAATGTACCGAAAATTGCATTTCCTCCAATCGTGAATGAAATATAAAAGGATTCAAACGCGATGCAAATTTGTAACATGGCGTAACTATGTGTGTTGAGTATCATTTGACATTATAAATGAATTGATAAAGTAGTAACAGTCTCAATAAAGCAAATGGCATTGCAATGTATTGAAAGCTACTTAAAATGGAGATTTAGAATTGTAATTTTCAACAAAAGGAACTTGTCAAACCACAAATGACGGGTCTCCGCAACGCTGTGCCACGCGGCGGACTGTTCAATGAATTATTGTTCAAAAAGTAAAATTTTCAAAGTTTTTTCCGGTTTGTGATATTGAAGCTCATATATAGGAGAATCTCGAATTTGAATTTTATAACACTCAATAAATAAGAAGTGGGTCTAAAGTTGTTCCAAAAAGTGCAATTTTCTCAAAAATAAGATTTCGCCATTGAAAACACATGACGGACTATTAAATGAATAATTTTTCAAAAAGTAAAATTTTCAAATTTTTTTCCGGTATGTGATATTGAAGCTTATATATAGGAGAATCTCCAATGGAATTGGAGATTCTCCTATATACTAGCTTCAATTTCACAAACGGGAAAAAATTTTGAAAATTTTACTTTTTGAACAATAATTCACTGAATAGTCCCCCATGTCCCAATGATATTAATACCTCTTTTTAGTTATAACTGGATTTTTAGTAGTAAAATTTCACTTTCATGTCGATTTGAATGTGGAAATCGATTCGGGAAATTATTTCTGTTACCCTAGTTGAAAAAATATTGTAAAATTTTGAAATTTTAAAAATGTGAAATTGCCCATACGATTAACATGGGGAGAATTAAAAATGAAAATTGTTGAAAGTGCACTTTTTGAAACAAAATTTAGACTCACTTCTTATTTAGTGAGTGTTATAAAATTGGAATCGGAGATTTTCCTATATATTAGCTTCAATTTTATAAACGGGAAAAAAATTGAAAATTTTACTTTTTGAACAATAATTCACTGAATGGTCCCCCATGCCCCAATGATATAAATACTTCTTTTTAGCTATAACTGGATTTTGAGTAGTAAAATTTCACTTTCAAGTCGATTTGAATTTGGAAATCGATTGGGCTGATTATTTCAGTTACCCTAGTTGAAAAAATATTGTAAAATTTTGAAATTTTAGATATGTGAAATTTTCCATACGATTAACATGGGGAAAATTAAAAATTAAAATTGTTGAAAGTGCTTTTTTGAAACCAAAGTTAGACTCACCTCTTATATAATGAGTGTTATAAAATTGGAATTGGAGATTCTCCTATATACCAGCTTCAATTTCACAAACGGGAAAAATTTTTGAAAATTTGACTTTTTGAACAATAATTCACTGAATAATCCCCCATGCCCCAGGGATATAAATACCTTTTTTTTAGCTGTAACAGGATTCTGAAAAATAAAATTTCACTTACATGTCGATTTGAATGTGGAAATCGATTCGGTGGATAATTTCAGTTACCGAAGTTGAAAAAATATTGTAAAATTTTGAAATTTTGGAAATGTGAAATTTTCCATACGATTAACATGGGGAGAATTAAAAATGAAAATTGTTGAAAGTGCACTTTTTGAAACCAAATTTAGACTTGTAGCAGAATAAATATATCCTCGTGCATCTCTTGCTGGATGATTATATCCTCGTGCCGTCACAACTAGATATCCTCGCTCTTTACCTTGGTAGTTGTGTTCTATAGATTTTAAGATAGCAGTTGAGTTTCGGAGAATGGCGTATTAACTAATAAAGTTGTTTCTTTAAACCGTTTCGTATTATTAAAAGCGTAAACAATTTACAAGTTTGTTATCTCATCGACATCACTGCTATAAAGTGGCGCCCAAACCTGGAGCTCGAAAATATACGAAAACTACCCAGAGAAGAGTCTATGTGTCGGTGATGAAAATGAACGGAACAGATAAGTGTTATTTTATTTGAATGTTGGAGGTTATATCTAGTCTACTTTAAGTTAAATCTTGTAAAAAAATTTCGGTTATTACTCACCCAGAGGAATAATTTGAAAGCAATTTACTCGACCCGAGTTGAATATTAAAGGTTTTGGATCATCCGGATCATCAAGAGAATTTGGCGATATTTCCTTTCGCCTTTGAAGTTATTGTTTCAGAAATCCAGAGTGTGGTTTCTGATATTGCGTATCATTTTTCAAGTAAACAAATTGGCTGGTCTTTATCGGTTAATTCTGAAGTGCATTTAAGATTTGACTCTCGCCATGGCATTTTTGGGGCGTGGAAAGAAAGAGGATCTTAAGCTGTTGGCACAAGAATTGGGTGAAGATCCGAGTCCAGATTTAAAGGTAGTTGACCTGAAGAATTTGATAATTAATTCACGGAACTACGACACCGAATTTGTTAAAGAAATGTTTGCCACTATAATAGATGATCGTTTAAGAAGAGAAGTACTTGAAATTGAGAAAGAACGCAGAAAAGAAGAACTTGAAATTGAGGAAGCTCGCAGAAAAGAAGGAATCGAGGAAGCACGCAGAAAAGAAGAACTTGAAAATGAAGAAGCTCGCAGAAAAGAAGAGTATGAGCTAGAAAGATTAAGAATACAGCTCGAAATTCAAAAATGTGTTTCACCATCTGCAAATGTCCCTCACACAGAATATGATCAACAAAGAATTGATTTAAAGAGGCTTATTCCAAGTTTTAATCCAAAAGAAGATGACATGGCAATATTTTTTAATCTATTCGAGAGACAGCTAAAATTCTTGAAGGTTCCTGAATCACATTGGGTACCCTACCTAATCGGATCACTGCCAAGTGAAGTGGCTACGTTAATAGCTAGAGAATCCGAAGAAACGTCACAAGAATACACGAATGTCAAACAGATGCTTTTGAAGAGATTCAAACTTTCTGCTGAAAAGTTTAGGCAACTTTTCTGCCAACACAAGAAAAGACAGGAAAGCACTTGGCGGGATTTTTATTTCGAACTAAGAAGCTACTTCGAAGGATGGCTATGTGAGTTAAGGATCGAAGATTTTTGCAGTTTAAAGGATCTGATAATTTCCGATCAAATCAAGAAAAAAGCTCCTTCGGATTTCAGAGACCACTTCTTAGATGAATGGACTGGATGGGTGTCTCCAAGTGAGCTTGCAGACAAATTGGATGCTTACTGCAGTCTTCGAAAAACTATGAAGAAAGAAGATCAACCTGTTGGAAACAAGAGTCTACATATCCAATCTAGCGATGATACCTTCAGACAAAAGTCTTTTAAGAATAACTACAACTCTAAACGACACGAGAAGAACAAACCCATGTTCAAGACCGAAGAGGGAAAAACTTTTAAGTGCTATGGATGTGGATCCCCAGGTGTTATCAAATCCAAATGTCCAACCTGCACAAAGTCAAGAAATGATGGGGAAGCCTCTTTCGGAAACATTCAACTCCAATCCTGTGCACCTTTTCAAGTTGCTAACTTGAAGGTCTCAATTAATGGAATATATGGGATCGTATGCGCTGACAGCGGAGCAAGCCACTGTATTGCAGGAGAGATGTTACATCATCTTCTTTTAGAACAAGGAGTACAATTCAAACCTGAACAACGAGTCATGAGCATGGCTAATGGACATAAATCTACGGTGAATGTAAGCACTGCGCTTGTTACCATTGAACTTGAAGGGAGAGCGTTCCAAATCAAGTTGATTGTTCTTCCAGATGCAAAAGAAAATCGAACATTATTGGGCATCGATTTTCTACAAGAAGCTGGAGTTGTTTTAAACCTAAAAGAACATGTATGGTTTTACAATGACAGACCCCATGAATGTTATGAATTGGCATCTGAAAAGAGTGTTCCAACTTTAACGTCTCCACCTTGTTTCAAAATCAATTCATGTTCTCTACGTGACGAAGAGGGTCAGCAATTGACCGGAGAGCAAAGAGACGCTTTGAATTCTGTATTGAAGGATTTCGATGAGGTGTTTCGTCCAGGGGGAGATGCCACCCCTTTTATAGAACATCACATTGATACCGGTACACATGCACCAGTAGCCGTACCTCCATATAGGATTCCTCCCCCAAAGAAAGATATTCTTCGAAAAGAACTGGATCGATTATTGACAGAAGGAGTTATTGAAGAATGTGAGTCGCCATACGCCGCTCCAGTCGTGCTTGTGCCAAAACCTAATGGAAGCATACGACTATGTGTTGACTACAGGAAGCTGAACGAGATTACAGTTCCTGACTTTTATCCATTGCCAAGAATGGACGATTTGCTACATGCAGCCAAACATACTCCATACATGTCTACAATTGATCTTCGTTCAGGATATTATCAAGTTAATGTCGCTGCTGCTGACCGAGATAAAACAGCATTCGTTACTCCGTATGGGTCTTTTAGATTCATTCGTATGGCTATGGGACTTCGAAACGCTCCAGCCACATTCCAGAGGCTCGCCGATCGTTTCCGAAGTGGGCTAACTGATGTATTAACTTTGGCATACTTAGATGACATTATCGTCTTATCTGAAACCTTTGAACAACATCTAGCTGATCTTCGGAAGGTATTTCGGAGACTTTTGACTTTCAAACTATGTGCTAACAGGGAGAAGTGTAACTTTGCATGTTCACGAGTCAAATTTCTTGGACATTGGATCACAAGCTCCGGATTAGAAGTAGATCCAGAGAAAACAAGTTCTGTCATGAACATTCCTCCACCTAAGACGGTAAAACAGCTACAATCTTTCTTGCAGTCTTGCTCTTGGTACAGAAGATTTATAAAGAATTTCTCTGATTTAGCCAGACCATTGAGTAACTTGACTAAAAAGAATGTTACTTGGAAATGGGGTAAGGAAGAGCAAACTGTCTTTGAAGAATTGAAACAACGACTCATTACAGCTCCTGTGCTTTCACAAGTTCAAGAAGACAAACCCTTTGTATTGAGAACAGATGCTAGTAGTTACGCCCTTGGAGCTGTTCTTTTACAAGGACATGGTGCGGACGAGCACCCTGTAGAATATGCAAGTCGTCTGTTGACCTCTGCTGAGAGAAATTACTCTACTACAGAGCGGGAAGCTTTAGCTGTCATATGGGCTCTAAACAAATTTCGTGGCTATATCGATGGATCGGAAGTTACAGTTGCTTCTGACCACCAACCGTTGAAGTGGCTCATGAGTCTGAAATCTCCTTCTGGAAGACTTGCCAGATGGGCCTTGCAGTTACAGTCATTCAACGTTAAGATGACTTACATTCCGGGTAAATGTAATGTTATGGCTGACATGCTGTCACTTCCAACTTGCCATGAGGAATCCAAAGAAGTTTGTGACCTATGTATGGTTGTTGCCGACTTTCCTACTCGACGTCCAGCAGAGATACGAACTGAACAGCTGAAAGATGATGACATAAAGAATATCATTGAAAGTTTTAAAGGAAAAGATACAGATGTTTCCAGGTGGACTGGACGGGGTTATCTAATGAATAATGGAATTCTTTACCGGTACTCTCCAGATTCAGAATCGGAAGATGCTCAGTTAGTTGTCCCCTCCCATGAACAAGAGCTGGTGTTGAAAGAGCATCATGATGCTCCTACGGCTTCTCACTATGGTATAGAAGGAACTTTTCAACGGATAGCTACTCTATATTATTGGACGGGAATGCGCAAAACTATTGCCGAATATGTAAAGAATTGTCCTGACTGTAGTAGATACAAAGCTTCTAACCAAAAGCCTTCAGGTTTATTACAAACACCTGTGTATTCCCAAAGGTTTGAAACCATTGCCATCGACTTCTTTGGTCCATTACCTGAAGGAGAAGGAGGGAAAAAGTGGATTTTCATAGTCGAAGACTGCGCCACCAGATGGATTGAACTGTTTGCCCTTGAGACATCCACAGCAAAAGAGTGTGCTCTTACGCTCTTGAATGAAGTTTTTCTTCGATATGGGCTCAGCCGTCGTGTCATTATCACTAATGACACGACGGCTGAGCCCATATCGAAGAAAAACTTCATTGCGCACCATTGTCACAATGCACCATTGTGACAATGGTGCGCAATTCGTAAGCGCTATAATGCAACAACTGTTGTATTTCCTTGACATAAAACAGAGTCTTACTCCCTTCTATCACCCTCAAGCAAATCCTGTCGAAAGAAAAAACCGGGATCTAAAGCCGCGCCTAGCGATATTGGTCGGTAATGACCACAGCACTTGGGTAGAGCGGTTGCCTTCCATTCGGTTTGCCATGAACTCGTCGAAATGTGAAAGTACAGGACAGACTGCTGCTTACCTACATTTTGGTAGAGAAATGAGGACTCCTGATGATGTTTCTCGTGATCTAAGAGCCATCATTCAGAATGATAACTTTGTCCCAGAAATAACACCCTACCTTAAAAGATTTGCTGAGACATTGAAAGGAGTTCGGGAGAGGGTAGAGATACAGCAGGATCGTCGAAAAGACAATGCTGATAAATCTAGGAAAGAAGGACCTCGTTACGTTCCTGGCGATATGGTATGGGTTACATCACATCATTTAAGCAACAAGAAACATGGAAAAACATCGAAGTTTATGCCGAGAAGAGACGGACCATATGTAATATTGACTCAAAGATCTCCAACAACATATGAAGTGGGTAATCAAGACAATCTTGATGTGCCATTGGGTACTTTTTATAGTTCAGCACTGTGTCCTTACCAAGGTCAAGATTCTCAGCCAGAAGTACCTCTTCGAAAACTCGGACGGTCTAAAAAGAAAGCTGCCATCCCAGATTCACCTTCACTAAAATAAGATCACAAGAACATTTCTGTGTCTGGCTCCTGGTCGGGACGACTTCGGACCCAGAGGGGGAGTCTGTAGCAGAATAAATATATCCTCGTGCATCTCTTGCTGGATGATTATATCCTCGTGCCGTCACAACTAGATATCCTCGCGCTTTACCTTGGTAGTTGTGTTCTATAGATTTTAAGATAGCAGTTGAGTTTCGGAGAATGGCGTATTAACTAATAAAGTTGTTTCTTTAAACCGTTTCGTATTATTAAAAGCGTAAACAATTTACAAGTTTGTTATCTCATCGACATCACTGCTATAGACTCACTTCTTATACAGGGAGTGTTATAAAATTGGAATTGGAGATTCTCCTATATAAGCTTCAATTTCACAAACGGGAAAAATTTTTGAAAATTTTACTTTTTGAACAATAATTCACTGAATAATCCCCCATGCCCAGGGGAAAAAATACTTTTTTTTAGCTATAACTTAATTTTGAGTAATAAAATTTCCCTTTCATGTAAATTTGAATGTGGAAATCGATTTGGGTGATAATTTCGGTTACCTTATTTGAAAAAATATTGTAAAATTTTGAAATTTTAGAAATGTGAAATTTTCTATACGATTAACAAGGGGAAAATTATAAATGAAACATTTTGAATGTGCTCTTTTTGGGACCAATCTTAGACTCACCTCTTATATAATGAGTGTTATAAAATTGGAATTGGAGATTCTCCTATATACTAGCTTCAATTTCACAAACCGGAAAATTTTTTGAAAATTTTACTTTTTGAACAATAATTCACTGAATAGTCCCCCATGTCCCAATGATATAAATACTTCTTTTTAGTTATAACTGGATTTTTAGTAGTAAAATTTCACTTTCATGTAAATTTGAATGTGGAAATCGATTTGGGTGATAATTTCGGTTACTTTATTTGAAAAAATATTGTAAAATTTTGAAATTTTAGAATTGTGAAATTTTCTATACGATTAACAAGGGGAAAATTATAAATGAAACATTTTGAATGTGCTCTTTTTGAAACCAAATGAAGATTCTCCTATATACTAGCTTCAATTTCACAAACGGGAAAAAGTTTTGAAAATTTTACTTTTGAACAATAATTCACTGAATAATCCCCCATGCCCCAGGGGTAAAATACTTTTTTTTTAGCTATAACTTAATTTTGAGTAATAAAATTTCACTTTCATGTAAATTTGAATGTGGAAATCGATTTGGGTGATAATTTCGGTTACCTTATTTGAAAAAATATTGTAAAATTTTGAAATTTTAGAAATGTGAAATTTTCTATACGATTAACAAGGGGAAAATTATAAATGAAACATTTTGAATGTGCTCTTTTTGAAACCAAATGAAGATTCTCCTATATACTAGCTTCAATTTCACAAACGGGAAAAATTTTTGAAAATTTTACTTTTTGAACAATTTTTCACTGAATAATCCCCCATGCCCCAGGGGTAAAATACTTTTTTTTTAGCTATAACTTAATTTTGAGTAATAAAATTTCACTTTCATGTAAATTTGAATGCGGAAATCGATTTGGGTGATAATTTCGGTTACCTTATTTGAAACAATATTGTAAAATTTTGAAATTTTAGAAATGTGAAATTTTCTATACGATTAACAAGGGGAAAATTATATATGAAACATTTTGAATGAGCTCTTTTTGGGACCAATTTTAGACCCACTTCTTATTTAGTGAGTGTTATAAAATTGGAATCGGAGATTTTCCTATATATTAGCTTCAATTTTATAAAAGGGAAAAAAAATTGAAAATTTTTCTTTTTGAACAATAATTCACTGAATGGTCCACCATGCCCCAATGATATAAATACTTCTTTTTAGCTATAACTGGATTTTGAGTAGTAAAATTTCACTTTCATGTCGATTTGAATGTGGAAATCAATTCGGGTAATTATTTCGGTTACCATAGTTGAAAAAATATTGTAAAATTTTGAAATTTTAAAAATATGAAATTGCCCATACGATTTTCATGGGGAAAATTAAAAATGAAAATTGTTGAAAGTGCACTTTTTGAAACAAAATTTAGACTCACTTCTTATTTAGTGAGTATTATTAAATTGGAATTTATGACTTTCCTATATACTAGCTTCAAAAACACAAACGGGAAAAAAATTTGAAAATTTTACTTTTTGAACAATAATTCACTGAATTGTCCCCCATGCCCCAATGATATAAATACTTCTTTTTAGCCATAACTGGATTTTTCGTAGTAAAATTTCACCTTCATGTCTATTTTACTGTAGAAATCGATTCGGTGGATAATTTCAGTTACCGTAGTTGAAAAAATATTGTAAAATTTTGAAATTATAGAAATTCGAAATTTTCCATACGATTAACAAGGGGAAAATTAAAAATGAAAATTGTAGAAAATGCTTTTTTTTAAACCAAATTTAGACTCTCCTCTTATATAATGAGTGTTATAAAATTGGAATTGGAGATTCTCCTATATACTAGCTTCAATTTCACAAAGGGGAAAATATTTGAAAATTTTACTCTTGAACAATAATTCACTGAATAGTCCCCCTTGCTCCATGGATATAGATACTTTTTTTTTAGCTGTAACTGGATTCTGAAAAATAAAATTTCACTTTCATGTCGATTTGAATGTGGAAATCGATTCGGTGGATAATTTCAGTTACCGTAGTTGAAAAAATATTGTAAAATTTTGAAATTTTAGAAATGTGAAATTTTCCATACGGTTAACATGGGGAAAATTAAAAATGAAAACTGTTGAAAGTGCACTTTTCGAAACCAAATTTAGACTCACTTCTTATACAGGGAGTGTTATAAAATTGGAATTGGAGATTGTCCTATATACTAGCTTCAATTTCACAAACGGGAAAAAATTTTGAAAATTTTACTTTTTGAACAATAATTCACTGAATAGTCCCTCATGCCCCAGGGATATAAATACTTTTTTTTTTTTAGTTACAACTGGATTCTGAGAAATAAAATTTCACTTTCATGTCGATTTGAATGTGGAAATCGATTCGGCTGATTATATCAGTTATCCTAGTTGAAAAAATATTGTAAAATTTTGAAATTTTAGAAATGTGAAATTTTTCATACGGTTAACATGGGGAAAATTAAAAATGAAAATTGTACAAAGTGCTTTTTTTTTAACCAAATTTAGACTTACCTCTTATATAATGAGTGTTATAAAATTGGAATTGGAGATGCTCAATTTCACAAAGGGAAAAAAATTTGAAAATTCGAATTTTTACAATAATTCACTGAATAGTCCCCCATGCCCCATTGATATAAATTCCTTTTTTTTTGCTATAACTGGATTCTGAGAAATAAAATTTCACTTTCATGTCGATTTGAATGTGGAAATCGATTCGGGTGATGATTTCGGTTACCGTAGTTGAAAAAATATTGTAAAATTTTGAAAATTTAGAAATGTGAAATTTTCTAAACGATTAACATGGGGAAATCTAAAAATGAAACATTTTGAAAGTGCTTTTTATGGGACCAATCTTAGACCCTTTTCTTATTTAGTGAGTGTTATAAAATTGGAATCGGAGATTTTCCTATATATTAGCTTCAATTTTATAAACGGGAAAAAAAATTGTAAATTATACTTTTTGAACAATAATTCACTGAATGGTCCCCCATGCCCGAATGATATAAATATTTCTTTTTAGCTATAACTGGATTTTGTGTAGTGAAATTTCACTTTCAAGTCGATTTGAATTTGGAAATCGATTGGGCTGATTATTTCAGTTACCCTAGTTGAAAAAATATTGTAAAATTTCAAAATTTTAGATATGTGAAATTTTCCATACAATTAACATGGGAAAATTAAAAATTAAAATTGTTGAAAGTGCTTTTTTGAAACCAAATTTAGATTCACCTCTTATATAATGAGTGTTATAAAATTGGAATTGGAGATTCTCCTATATACTAGCTTCAATTTCACAAACGGGAAAATTTTTTGAAAATTTTACTTTTTGAACAATAATTCACTGAATAATCCTCAATGCCCCATGGATATAAATACTTTTTTTTAGCTGTAACAGGTTCTGAAAAATAAAATTTCACTTACATGTCGATTTGAATGTGGAAATTGATTCGGTGGATAATTTCAGTTACCGTAGTTGAAAAAATATTGTAAAATTTTGAAATTTTAGAAATGTGAAATTTTCCATACGATTAACATGGGGAAAATTAAAAATGAAAATTGTTGAAAGTGCACTTTTTGAAACCAAATTTAGACTCACTTCTTATACAGGGAGTGTTATAAAATTGGAATTGGAGATTGTCCTATATAATATCTTCAATTTCACAATGGGAAAAAAATTTGAAAATTTTACTTTTTGTACAATAATTCACTGAATAATCCCCCATGCCCCAGGGGTAAAAATACTTTTTTTTTAGCTATAACTTAACTTTGAGTAATAAAATTTCACTTTCATGTAAATTTGAATGTGGAAATCGATTTGGGTGATAATTTCGGTTACCTTATTTGAAAAAATATTGTAAAATTTTGAAATTTTAGAAATGTGAAATTTTCTATACGATTAACAAGGGCAAAATTATAAATGAAACATTTTGAATGTGCTCTTTTTGGGACCAATCCACTTCTTATTTAGTGAGTGTTATAAAATTGGAATCGGAGATTTCCCTATATATTAGCTTCAATTTTATAAACGGGAAAAAAAAAATTGAAAATTTTACTTTTTGAACAATAATTCACTGAATGGTCCCCCATGCCCCAATGATATAAATACTTCTTTTTAGCTATAACTGGATTTTGAGTAATAAAATTTAACTTTCATGTCGATTTGAATGTGGAAATCGATTCGGCTGATTATTTCAGTTACCCTAGTTGAAAAAGTATTGTAAAATTTTCAAATTTTAGAAATGTGAAATTTTCCATACGATTAAAATGGGGAAAATTAAAAATTAAAATTGTTGAAAGTGCTTTTTTTGAAACCAAATTTAGACTCACCTCTTATATAATGAGTGTTATAAAATTGGAATTGGAGATTCTCCTATATACTAGCTTCAATTTCACAAACGGGAAAAATTTTTGAAAATTTTACTTTTTGAACAATAATTCACTGAATAGTCCCCCATGTCCCAATGATATAAATACTTCTTTTTAGTTATAACTGGATTTTTAGTAGTAAAATTTCACTTTCATGTAGATTTGAATGTGGAAATCGATTCGGGTAATTATTTCGGTTACCCTAGTTGAAAAAATATTGTAAAATTTTAAAATTTTAAAAATGTGAAATTGCCCATATGATTAACATGGGGAGAATTAAAAATGAAAATTTTTGAAAGTGCACTTTTTGAAACATAATTTAGACTCATTTCTTGTTTAGTGAGTGTTATTAAATTGGAATTTATGACTTTCCTATATACTAGCTTCAATTTTATAAACGGGAAAAAAAATTGAAAATTTTACTTTTGAACAATAATTCACTGAATAATCCCCCATGCCCCAGGAGTAAAAATACTTTTTTTTAGCTATAACTTAATTTTGAGTAATAAAATTTCACTTTCATGTAAATTTGAATGTGGAAATCGATTTGGGTGATAATTTCGGTTACCTTATTTGAAAAAATATTGTAAAATTTTGAAATTTTAGAAATGTGAAATTTTCTATACGATTAACAAGGGGAAAATTATAAATGAAACATTTTGAATGTGCTCTTTTTGGGACCAATCTTAGACTCACCTCTTATATAATGAGTGTTATAAAATTGGAATTGGAGACTCTCCTATATACTAGCTTCAATTTCACTAACGGAAAAAATTTTTGAAAATTTTACTTTTTGAACAATAATTCACTGAATAGTCCCCCATGTCCCAATGATATAAATACTTCTTTTTAGTTATAACTGGATTTTTAGTAGTAAAATTTCACTTTCATGTAAATTTGAATGTGGAAATCGATTTGGGTGATAATTTCGGTTACCTTATTTGAAAAAATATTGTAAAATTTTGAAATTTTAGAAATGTGAAATTTTCTATACGATTAACAAGGGGAAAATTATAAATGAAACATTTTGAATGTGCTCTTTTTGGGACCAATCTTAGACCCACTTCTTATTTAGTGAGTGTTATAAAATTGGTATCGGAGATTTTCCTATATATTAGCTTCAATTTTATTAAAGGGAAAAAAAATTGAAAATTTTTCTTTTTGAACAATAATTCACTGAATGGTCCACCATGCCCCAATGATATAAATACTTCTTTTTAGCTATAACTGGATTTTGAGTAGTAAAATTTCACTTTCATGTCGATTTGAATGTGGAAATCAATTCGGGTAATTATTTCGGTTACCATAGTTGAAAAAATATTGTAAAATTTTGAAATTTTAAAAATATGAAATTGCCCATACGATTTTCATGGGGAAAATTAAAAATGAAAATTGTTGAAAGTGCACTTTTTGAAACAAAATTTAGACTCACTTCTTATTTAGTGAGTATTATTAAATTGGAATTTATGACTTTCCTATATACTAGCTTCAAAAACACAAACGGGAAAAAAATTTGAAAATTTTACTTTTTGAACAATAATTCACTGAATTGTCCCCCATGCCCCAATGATATAAATACTTCTTTTTAGCCATAACTGGATTTTTCGTAGTAAAATTTCACCTTCATGTCTATTTTACTGTAGAAATCGATTCGGTGGATAATTTCAGTTACCGTAGTTGAAAAAATATTGTAAAATTTTGAAATTATAGAAATTCGAAATTTTCCATACGATTAACAAGGGGAAAATTAAAAATGAAAATTGTAGAAAATGCTTTTTTTTAAACCAAATTTAGACTCTCCTCTTATATAATGAGTGTTATAAAATTGGAATTGGAGATTCTCCTATATACTAGCTTCAATTTCACAAAGGGGAAAATATTTGAAAATTTTACTCTTGAACAATAATTCACTGAATAGTCCCCCTTGCTCCATGGATATAGATACTTTTTTTTTAGCTGTAACTGGATTCTGAAAAATAAAATTTCACTTTCATGTCGATTTGAATGTGGAAATCGATTCGGTGGATAATTTCAGTTACCGTAGTTGAAAAAATATTGTAAAATTTTGAAATTTTAGAAATGTGAAATTTTCCATACGGTTAACATGGGGAAAATTAAAAATGAAAACTGTTGAAAGTGCACTTTTCGAAACCAAATTTAGACTCACTTCTTATACAGGGAGTGTTATAAAATTGGAATTGGAGATTGTCCTATATACTAGCTTCAATTTCACAAACGGGAAAAAATTTTGAAAATTTTACTTTTTGAACAATAATTCACTGAATAGTCCCTCATGCCCCAGGGATATAAATACTTTTTTTTTTTTAGTTACAACTGGATTCTGAGAAATAAAATTTCACTTTCATGTCGATTTGAATGTGGAAATCGATTCGGCTGATTATATCAGTTATCCTAGTTGAAAAAATATTGTAAAATTTTGAAATTTTAGAAATGTGAAATTTTTCATACGGTTAACATGGGGAAAATTAAAAATGAAAATTGTACAAAGTGCTTTTTTTTTAACCAAATTTAGACTTACCTCTTATATAATGAGTGTTATAAAATTGGAATTGGAGATGCTCAATTTCACAAAGGGAAAAAAATTTGAAAATTCGAATTTTTACAATAATTCACTGAATAGTCCCCCATGCCCCATTGATATAAATTCCTTTTTTTTTGCTATAACTGGATTCTGAGAAATAAAATTTCACTTTCATGTCGATTTGAATGTGGAAATCGATTCGGGTGATGATTTCGGTTACCGTAGTTGAAAAAATATTGTAAAATTTTGAAAATTTAGAAATGTGAAATTTTCTAAACGATTAACATGGGGAAATCTAAAAATGAAACATTTTGAAAGTGCTTTTTATGGGACCAATCTTAGACCCTTTTCTTATTTAGTGAGTGTTATAAAATTGGAATCGGAGATTTTCCTATATATTAGCTTCAATTTTATAAACGGGAAAAAAAATTGTAAATTATACTTTTTGAACAATAATTCACTGAATGGTCCCCCATGCCCGAATGATATAAATATTTCTTTTTAGCTATAACTGGATTTTGTGTAGTGAAATTTCACTTTCAAGTCGATTTGAATTTGGAAATCGATTGGGCTGATTATTTCAGTTACCCTAGTTGAAAAAATATTGTAAAATTTCAAAATTTTAGATATGTGAAATTTTCCATACAATTAACATGGGAAAATTAAAAATTAAAATTGTTGAAAGTGCTTTTTTGAAACCAAATTTAGATTCACCTCTTATATAATGAGTGTTATAAAATTGGAATTGGAGATTCTCCTATATACTAGCTTCAATTTCACAAACGGGAAAATTTTTTGAAAATTTTACTTTTTGAACAATAATTCACTGAATAATCCTCAATGCCCCATGGATATAAATACTTTTTTTTAGCTGTAACAGGTTCTGAAAAATAAAATTTCACTTACATGTCGATTTGAATGTGGAAATTGATTCGGTGGATAATTTCAGTTACCGTAGTTGAAAAAATATTGTAAAATTTTGAAATTTTAGAAATGTGAAATTTTCCATACGATTAACATGGGGAAAATTAAAAATGAAAATTGTTGAAAGTGCACTTTTTGAAACCAAATTTAGACTCACTTCTTATACAGGGAGTGTTATAAAATTGGAATTGGAGATTGTCCTATATAATATCTTCAATTTCACAATGGGAAAAAAATTTGAAAATTTTACTTTTTGTACAATAATTCACTGAATAATCCCCCATGCCCCAGGGGTAAAAATACTTTTTTTTTAGCTATAACTTAACTTTGAGTAATAAAATTTCACTTTCATGTAAATTTGAATGTGGAAATCGATTTGGGTGATAATTTCGGTTACCTTATTTGAAAAAATATTGTAAAATTTTGAAATTTTAGAAATGTGAAATTTTCTATACGATTAACAAGGGCAAAATTATAAATGAAACATTTTGAATGTGCTCTTTTTGGGACCAATCCACTTCTTATTTAGTGAGTGTTATAAAATTGGAATCGGAGATTTCCCTATATATTAGCTTCAATTTTATAAACGGGAAAAAAAAAATTGAAAATTTTACTTTTTGAACAATAATTCACTGAATGGTCCCCCATGCCCCAATGATATAAATACTTCTTTTTAGCTATAACTGGATTTTGAGTAATAAAATTTAACTTTCATGTCGATTTGAATGTGGAAATCGATTCGGCTGATTATTTCAGTTACCCTAGTTGAAAAAGTATTGTAAAATTTTCAAATTTTAGAAATGTGAAATTTTCCATACGATTAAAATGGGGAAAATTAAAAATTAAAATTGTTGAAAGTGCTTTTTTTGAAACCAAATTTAGACTCACCTCTTATATAATGAGTGTTATAAAATTGGAATTGGAGATTCTCCTATATACTAGCTTCAATTTCACAAACGGGAAAAATTTTTGAAAATTTTACTTTTTGAACAATAATTCACTGAATAGTCCCCCATGTCCCAATGATATAAATACTTCTTTTTAGTTATAACTGGATTTTTAGTAGTAAAATTTCACTTTCATGTAGATTTGAATGTGGAAATCGATTCGGGTAATTATTTCGGTTACCCTAGTTGAAAAAATATTGTAAAATTTTAAAATTTTAAAAATGTGAAATTGCCCATATGATTAACATGGGGAGAATTAAAAATGAAAATTTTTGAAAGTGCACTTTTTGAAACATAATTTAGACTCATTTCTTGTTTAGTGAGTGTTATTAAATTGGAATTTATGACTTTCCTATATACTAGCTTCAATTTTATAAACGGGAAAAAAAATTGAAAATTTTACTTTTGAACAATAATTCACTGAATAATCCCCCATGCCCCAGGAGTAAAAATACTTTTTTTTAGCTATAACTTAATTTTGAGTAATAAAATTTCACTTTCATGTAAATTTGAATGTGGAAATCGATTTGGGTGATAATTTCGGTTACCTTATTTGAAAAAATATTGTAAAATTTTGAAATTTTAGAAATGTGAAATTTTCTATACGATTAACAAGGGGAAAATTATAAATGAAACATTTTGAATGTGCTCTTTTTGGGACCAATCTTAGACTCACCTCTTATATAATGAGTGTTATAAAATTGGAATTGGAGACTCTCCTATATACTAGCTTCAATTTCACTAACGGAAAAAATTTTTGAAAATTTTACTTTTTGAACAATAATTCACTGAATAGTCCCCCATGTCCCAATGATATAAATACTTCTTTTTAGTTATAACTGGATTTTTAGTAGTAAAATTTCACTTTCATGTAAATTTGAATGTGGAAATCGATTTGGGTGATAATTTCGGTTACCTTATTTGAAAAAATATTGTAAAATTTTGAAATTTTAGAAATGTGAAATTTTCTATACGATTAACAAGGGGAAAATTATAAATGAAACATTTTGAATGTGCTCTTTTTGGGACCAATCTTAGACCCACTTCTTATTTAGTGAGTGTTATAAAATTGGTATCGGAGATTTTCCTATATATTAGCTTCAATTTTATTAAAGGGAAAAAAAATTGAAAATTTTTCTTTTTGAACAATAATTCACTGAATAGTCCACCATGCCCCAATGATATAAATACTTCTTTTTAGCTATAACTGGATTTTGAGTAGTAAAATTTCACTTTCATGTCGATTTGAATGTGGAAATCAATTCGGGTAATTATTTCGGTTACCATAGTTGAAAAAATATTGTAAAATTTTGAAATTTTAAAAATATGAAATTACCCTTACGATTTTCATGGGGAAAATTAAAAATGAAAATTGTTGAAAGTGCACTTTTTGAAACAAAATTTAGACTCACTTCTTATTTAGTGAGTATTATTAAATTGGAATTTATGACTTTCCTATATACTAGCTTCAAAAACACAAACGGGAAAAAAATTTGAAAATTTTACTTTTTGAACAATAATTCACTGAATAGTCCCCCATGCCCCAATGATATAAATACTTCTTTTTAGCCATAACTGGATTTTTCGTAGTAAAATTTCACCTTCATGTCTATTTTACTGTAGAAATCGATTCGGTGGATAATTTCAGTTACCGTAGTTGAAAAAATATTGTAAAATTTTGAAATTATAGAAATTCGAAATTTTCCATACGATTAACATGGGGAAAATTAAAAATGAAAATTGTAGAAAATGCTTTTTTTTAAACCAAATTTAGACTCTCCTCTTATATAATGAGTGTTATAAAATTGGAATTGGAGATTCTCCTATATACTAGCTTCAATTTCACAAAGGGGAAAATATTTGAAAATTTTACTCTTGAACAATAATTCACTGAATAGTCCCCCATGCTCCATGGATATAGATACTTTTTTTTTAGTTGTAACTGGATTCTGAAAAATAAAATTTCACTTTCATGTCGATTTGAATGTGGAAATCGATTCGGTGGATAATTTCAGTTACCGTAGTTGAAAAAATATTGTAAAATTTTGAAATTTTAGAAATGTGAAATTTTCCATACTATTAACATGGGGAAAATTAAAATTGAAAACTGTTGAAAGTGCACTTTTCGAAACCAAATTTAGACTCACTTCTTATACAGGGAGTGTTATAAAATTGGAATTGGAGATTGTCCTATATACTAGCTTCAATTTCACAAACGGGAAAAAATTTTGAAAATTTTACTTTTTGAACAATAATTCACTGAATAGTCCCTCATGCCCCAGGGATATAAATACATTTTTTTTTTAGTTACAACTTGATTCTGAGAAATAAAATTTCACTTTCATGTCGATTTGAATGTGGAAATCGATTCGGCTGATTATTTCAGTTACCCTAGTTGAAAAAATATTGTAAAATTTTGAAATTTTAGAAATTTGAAATTTTTCATACGGTTAACATGGGGAAAATTAAAAATGAAAATTGTACAAAGTGCTTTTTTTTAACCAAATTTAGACTTACCTCTTATATAATGAGTGTTATAAAATTGGAATTGGAGATGCTCCTACATAGCTTCAATTTCACAAAGGGAAAAAAATTTGAAAATTCGAATTTTTACAATAATTCACTGAATGGTCCCCCATGCCCGAATGATATAAATATTTCTTTTTAGCTATAACTGGATTTTGAGTAGTAAAATTTCACTTTCAAGTCGATTTGAATTTGGAAATCGATTGGGCTGATTATTTCAGTTACCCTAGTTGAAAAAATATTGTAAAATTTCAAAATTTTAGATATGTGAAATTTTCCATACAATTAACATGGGAAAATTAAAAATTAAAATTGTTGAAAGTGCTTTTTTGAAACCAAATTTAGATTCACCTCTTATATAATGAGTGTTATAAAATTGGAATTGGAGATTCTCCTATATACTAGCTTCAATTTCACAAACGGGAAAATTTTTTGAAAATTTTACTTTTTGAACAATAATTCACTGAATAATCCTCCATGCCCCATGGATATAAATACTTTTTTTTAGCTGTAACAGGTTCTGAAAAATAAAATTTCACTTACATGTCGATTTGAATGTGGAAATTGATTCGGTGGATAATTTCAGTTACCGTAGTTGAAAAAATATTGCAAAATTTTGAAATTTTAGAAATGTGAAATTTTCCATACGATTAACATGGGGAAAATTAAAAATGAAAATTGTTGAATGTGCACTTTTTGAAACCAAATTTAGACTCACTTCTTATACAGGGAGTGTTATAAAATTGGAATTGGAGATTGTCCTATATACTATCTTCAATTTCACAAAGGGAAAATTTTTTGAAAATTTTACTTTTTGTACAATAATTCACTGAATAATCCCCCATGCCCCAGGGGTAAAAATACTTTTTTTTAGCTATAACTTAACTTTGAGTTATAAAATTTCACTTTCATGTAAATTTGAATGTGGAAATCGATTTGGGTGATAATTTCGGTTACCTTATTTGAAAAAATATTGTAAAATTTTGAAATTTTAGAAATGTGAAATTTTCTATACGATTAACAAGGGCAAAATTATAAATGAAACATTTTGAATGTGCTCTTTTTGGGACCAATCCAGTGAGTGTTATAAAATTGGAATCGGAGATTTCCCTATATATTAGCTTCAATTTTATAAACGGGAAAAAAAAATTGAAAATTTTACTTTTTGAACAATAATTCACTGAATGGTCCCCCATGCCCTAATGATATAAATACTTCTTTTTAGCTATAACTGGATTTTGAGTAGTAAAATTTAACTTTCATGTCGATTTGAATGTGGAAATCGATTCGGCTGATTATTTCAGTTACCCTAGTTGAAAAAGTATTGTAAAATTTTCAAATTTTAGAAATGTGAAATTTTCCATACGATTAAAATGGGGAAAATTAAAAATTAAAATTGTTGAAAGTGCTTTTTTTGAAACCAAATTTAGACTCACCTCTTATATAATGAGTGTTATAAAATTGGAATTGGAGATTCTCCTATATACTATCTTCAATTTCACAAAGGGAAAAATTTTTGAAAATTTTACTTTTTGTACAATAATTCACTGAATAATCCCCCATGCCCCAGGGGTAAAAATACTTTTTTTTTAGCTATAACTTAACTTTGAGTAATAAAATTTCACTTTCATGTAAATTTGAATGTGGAAATCGATTTGGGTGATAATTTCGGTTACCTTATTTGAAAAAATATTGTAAAATTTTGAAATTTTAGAAATGTGAAATTTTCTATACGATTAACAAGGGCAAAATTATAAATGAAACATTTTGAATGTGCTCTTTTTGGGACCAATCCACTTCTTATTTAGTGAGTGTTATAAAATTGGAATCGGAGATTTCCCTATATATTAGCTTCAATTTTATAAACGGGAAAAAAAAATTGAAAATTTTCCTTTTTGAACTATAATTCACTGAATGGTCCCCCATGCCCCAATGATATAAATACTTCTTTTTAGCTATAACTGGATTTTGAGTAGTAAAATTTAACTTTCATGTCGATTTGAATGTGGAAATCGATTCGGCTGATTATTTCAGTTACCCTAGTTGAAAAAGTATTGTAAAATTTTCAAATTTTAGAAATGTGAAATTTTCCATACGATTAAAATGGGGAAAATTAAAAATTAAAATTGTTGAAAGTGCTTTTTTTGAAACCAAATTTAGACTCACCTCTTATATAATGAGTGTTATAAAATTGGAATTGGAGATTCTCCTATATACTATCTTCAATTTCACAAAGGGAAAAATTTTTGAAAATTTTACTTTTTGTACAATAATTCACTGAATAATCCCCCATGCCCCAGGGGTAAAAATACTTTTTTTTAGCTATAACTTAACTTTGAGTAATAAAATTTCACTTTCATGTAAATTTGAATGTGGAAATCGATTTGGGTGATAATTTCGGTTACCTTATTTAAAAAAATATTGTAAAATTTTGAAATTTTAGAAATGTGAAATTTTCTATACGATTAACAAGGGCAAAATTATAAATGAAACATTTTGAATGTGCTCTTTTTGGGACCAATCCACTTCTTATTTAGTGAGTGTTATAAAATTGGAATCGGAGATTTCCCTATATATTAGCTTCAATTTTATAAACGGGAAAAAAAAAATTGAAAATTTTACTTTTTGAACAATAATTCACTGAATGGTCCCCCATGCCCCAATGATATAAATACTTCTTTTTAGCTATAACTGGATTTTGAGTAGTAAAATTTAACTTTCATGTCGATTTGAATGTGGAAATCGATTTGGCTGATTATTTCAGTTACCCTAGTTGAAAAAGTATTGTAAAATTTTGAAATTTTAAAAATGTGAAATTGCCCATATGATTAACATGGGGAGAATTAAAAATGAAAATTGTTGAAAGTGCACTTTTTGAAACAAAATTTAGACTCATTTCTTATTTAGTGAGTGTTATTAAATTGGAATTTATGACTTTCCTATATACTAGCTTCAATTTTATAAACGGGAAAAAAAATTGAAAATTTTACTTTTGAACAATAATTCACTGAATGGTCCCCCATGCCCCAATGATATAAATAGTTCTTTTTAGCTATAACTGGATTTTGAGTAGTAAAATTTCACTTTCATGTCGATTTGAAAGTGGAAATCGATTCGGCTAATTATTTCAGTTACCCTAGTTAAAAAAATATTGTAAAATTTTGAAATTTTAGAAATGTGAAATTTTCTAAACGATTAACATGGGGAAATCTAAAAATGAAACATTTTGAAAATGCTCTTTATGGGACCAATCTTAGACCCACTTCTTAATTAGTGAGTGATATAAAATTGGAATTGGAGATTCTCCTATATACTAGCTTCAATTTCACAAACGGGAAAAATTTTTGAAAATTTTACTTTTTGAATAATAATTCACTGAATAAAAATACTTTTTTTTTAGCTATAACTTAATTTTGAGTAATAAAATTTCACTTTCATGTAAATTTGAATGTGGAAATCGATTTGGGTGATAATTTCGGTTACCTTATTTGAAAAAATATTGTAAAATTTTTAAATTTTAGAAATGTGAAATTTTCTATACGATTAACAAGGGGAAAATTATAAATGAAACATTTTGAATGTGCTCTTTTTGGGACCAATCTTAGACCCACTTTTTATTTAGTGAGTGTTATAAAATTGGAATCGGAGATTTTCCTATATATTAGCTTCAATTTTATAAACGGGAAAAAAAATTGAAAATTTTATTTTTTGAACAATAATTCACTGAATGGTCCCCCATGCCCCAATGATATAAATAGTTCTTTTTAGCTATAACTGGATTTTGAGTAGTAAAATTTCACTTTCATGTCGATTTGAATGTTTAAATCGATTCGGTTACCCTAGTGAAATTTTCCATACAATTAACATGGGAAAATTAAAAATTAAAATTGTTGAAAGTGCTTTTTTGAAACAATTAGGGTTGGTCAATAAAAATATCTATAACTTAATTTGCAAGTGAAGATTGCTGTGAACAATTGACAATTCCCAAATTTTTTAAAAATGAGTGAAATTAGTTTATATTTATGAAGAATTTCTTTCTGATTCCAAATATTTAAAGAAAAGTTCTTTAAAAAAAAAATTAGATATTTTAATATATTAAGAAAAGAAATTGCCTCAAAATCGAGCCAAAACCAGTCCGATAAAAAAAAACTCAGCAAAATAAGTGACATCAAGGTTTTTTACAGTTTCTATGATTATCGTGAGGTTTCTGCCAAATAATTGGCGTTGGTAGATCATTGCCACATTCCGTACAGGTTGACGTTGTTTGCGAGAAACTTGCAAATCTGGTTTCCACTGCCGCATTTCAAGCCAAGATGTTTGAGAAGCCGTGACGTCACATTCAGTGCCAACGGAATGATTCGTTTTCTCGCCAACGTCTAGCAAGGTAATTTTGATCGCTTTTTTTTTTTTTTTTTTTTTTTTTAAACGCATTGAGCTGAAATTTTTGTGTTTTAGAATTGGGAATACAAAAATTAAAAATATGCGGGAATTGTCCATTGTACCAATTCTGAACACGAGTAGTACACGAAGAAATTTGGGAGTTAGAAAGTTTTTGCCTTATTCCACCTACTTAGAATTTGTTAACTAAAATCAGTACAGTGTAATTTGGCTATATAAGAATTTAGGAATATTTGTACCAAATGTCTTTGACTTGCGGCTGTGTAAAACACAGTGTTTATTTGGATGTTCAAAATTTAATTTAAAGTCCCCTTGATCTTTTAAAATCATTTATATTAACTTTGAGCTTATAAGATTTACTGTACCGTCCCCTTTGGCGATTTAAAAAAAAATCGCAAAATTGAAACTGACGTCAAAACATGCCTTGTTGTTATATCCAAACGGTCACTGAGGTTATCAGAAAACCTTGGCGATGGGTTGCCACACTCAGCGCCGAATCGTCATTTCTCAAAAAGTCACCAAAGGGGACCGTACAGTAATTCTTAACCATCTGTTTTGTTTGTTTGTGTGAAGAGAACAAATCTTCGAAAGGTTAATTATACTTGTTGTCAATTACATTACATTCTATTAAGTTTTGGCGGATGCCTCTAGAATATCGATTTTCAGCACGTATATATTATAATTCGTCAGACCCAGGCAACAAACCATAGTCAAACATATACAATTTAGCAATATAGAATTAATGAAATCCTACCGTGTTAAGTTTGCGACGTATGATAAAAGTAATTTGCCATTTTGATGATTTTAAATCCTTTATATCAACTTTGTTATTGTTTGCGGGTGGTAAAATATTCGGTGAGATCAATTGAATTGAAAATTAGAACATTAAACTTTTGTCTCGAGGTTAGTCACGTGGGGGACAAACGTCCCACTAGTTCAAATTGTCGTGCACACCATTAAATTCGTGACCAAATATCAAAGAAAGTGGGTATTTTAATTAAAAAAAAACAACATATATGCACAATTTACACATATTTCAAAATGGATTAAATAATCCTTGCAGACCCATTTGTCACAGGTTTTTCATTTTCAGTATAACTTAAAATCTAAAAAAAGTACAAAATTAAAAAAAAAAAAAAAAAAAAAAAAAAGAGAAAAAAAGTGAATTCATGTAAAAAAAAAAATTATAATTTTTTTTTTTGCTGGGAAATGATGTGCCAGTCATCATATCATATAAAAAAACTCATGCACCTCACACAAATTATAAAAACTAGAAAAATATAATAAAAATGAAAAAAAAAAATAATAATAATAATAATAAAAAATTAAGTTTACCTACAAAAATTAGAATACAGGGTTGGTCGCTTGGGGGACAAACTTCAACCAAATAGGTTCTTTGTAGCCTGAGTACATGTATGGAACTGGAAGTTCATACGTAGATAAACGTCAAGTTTAGATAGAAAGGCATTGGGACGGTCTTTGATCACGAGCTACAACTTATTGAGAAATTGACAAAGCAATTTTTATTTAAGCACATTTGTCAACAGCGCGACTGACCAAGAGTTACATTTTTTTCGATAACAGTGTTGTA